>VZTO01019593.1:61452-168405 GCA_013400615.1 Syrrhaptes paradoxus
TCTCTTTCCTTTTCCTTTTCTTTTTCTTTTTCCTTTTCTCGTTCCCTTTCCTTTTCTCGTTCCTTTTCCTTTTCCCATCTCTCAGCTTTGTCCTTCTCTTTGTCTTCTTTTTTCCTCCTCTTCTCGCCTTGACCATCTGAGTGAAAAACGGCAGTAGGTGGTGGAGGAAGAGTGTAGGGGGTACTAGAAGGACGTGGTGGTGACACTGTTACTTCTCCTACTGCCACAGGAGCATGTCCAGAACTTCTTTTAGACTTGGAATGCTTCCTCTCTCTGTGCTTCTCCTTGTCTTTTTTTTTCTTGCTTTTTTTTGACTTCTTCTTCTTCTTGATTTCCCGGTAAGAGTCATCTATCACTAGCTCTCCAGCCTCCAGCTCCCCACCAGAAGAGGAGCCAGATTCCGGCGGTGCCTCCACACCTGAAACCTCATACTCGCTCCCACGGCCCTCTGAAAAAAAGGAGGTGTCAGCACCAAAACTCTCAGAAGGCGGATGTGAATCTGGAGGTGGTTTGTGCTTCTTCCGAGATGACTTCAGGAAGCTCTGCAGTTCATGACCCAGAAGGAATGAGCCTTGCTCATCTCGAGCTGATTTCTTTGAAGATTTCTTTGCAGCTGCTGGTGCTGAAGAGTAGGAGAAAGAATCATCATCTGCTGCACTAGTTTTCTCTTTTGGTGAAAGGATGAGCTTCATCTTCAAGCCATCCGGTTCACGAAGAGTAAGTGTCTCTGTGTTCACATAGAGAGGTTTCATCTTTTTAGATTTGTGGAAGCTGCCATCGTCCACTGAGTGCTCTCCACTGCTCCCACTCAGCTTCTTCTTGTGGTGCTCCTTTTTGCTTTCAGAATGGCCAGAGGAAGAATAAGATGATTTTTCAGAGGTCTTCTTTGAAGACTTTGAGCTTGTTGACAAAGGTGAGGTGATAGTCTTGAGTAAATCCATGGTTGTATCAGTTGAGGATGGGCTAGAAACTGCTTTTTTCTTCTTCTTTGATGGTAGATCCAAAGGCGAAACACCTGAAAAAGATCAAGAGAAATGTACCTCAAGATGATTCTTGATTCTGTCTACAAGACAGCATTACACTAGCCCAAAGAAGTGAAGTGGGAATCCTGCAATACTTATGATCATAGCTAACAGATTTGCATCCTGGCTTGAACAGAAGATCTCTGAAGGTTGTAGCCAGCTCAGCACAGCCTTACTGATACAATTCAGGAGCTGTAACACCCAAGCTGTCAAATAATTTAAGGCAGGAAGACAAGAGTAGGAAAGTTCTTGAAGTTTTATCAAACACTGTATTCTATTGTGAAGTAACATATTTTGATGAAAAGGTATCTTATCAAGCCTGAAATTACATCTCAAGTGCAAGGCTTTCATGTTGTTTTTAGCCAAGGTGAGAGACCCACGAATTGAAAATACAAGCTTCTTAATTCTGAAAACAGATTTTGACAAAATTTCAGCTTGTCTTTCTCTTTTCATTGGGCCAAAAATAAACCTTAAACCTGTTAAGATTTATGAATAGAATTGTCATTTTCTGGGCAGCTTACTCACTGTGAGAATAATGTTTCAGTATTTAAACTGAACCCAAAAGCATTTATCTTCCACCCTGACACATTCTATTTTATAAATTCAGAGAAAATAATACTATCTGCAAGTAGAATAACAGTTGGTAATGCAATAGGTAAAAAAAAAAAAGCTAAAAGGGAAGGCAGATTGTCTACAGATTGTCAATGAAAAGGGGAGTGGAACAATGGCAGCTTGTTAAACCAGACTCTGAAAATATCATTCCCTTACCTTTTGCTGTCTGGTGCTGATCAGGGTCAGGTTTCTGATTACTTGTCCTAAGACAGGTTGACGTACTTTCCCCCCATAAAGTGCTAACCTCAAAGTTTGATGACACTGGTTTAACAGCACCCTTTCCTCAAAGTCGTGATCTGTTAGCTCCTTCTCCTGCCTGATTACTATCTCACCTCTGTAGCAGAACTCATCGGAGGAGTGCTTTCTCTTCTTTTTGTGAGGTTCTGTCCCCGGAAAAAGGCCACTGTCCTAGAATAAGAACAAAAAAGTTACTGACAAACAAGAGAGAAATAATATGAGATTCACATGGATTATCGACATAAATAATAATTTGTAGGAGATATTAAGAGTTATTTGTACTACTGTAACATCAAGGAACCCTAGGATAAACCAGGATCATTATTCAAGGTGCTAAACAAGCAAAAGAAACATACTGTGTCCCCAAGAGCCCACAGTATAAGTTTAAGGTAAGACACAAAAAAGCATGGTACAGATAGGTGGAAGACTACTAAAAAATTTTATTAGTCAGGATTGGTTTCAGCACATCAGCCATATCAGGCATCAAGCTTCCTGTAGGCATTGCAGCACAGAGGGCTGTAAGGAAACTGAAACACAGATTTCTACAGGGAGCTCCCCTCAAGTGAGAGGAGCAATACAGAAAAAAAACTTGAAGCAGCACATTTGAAAGTGTTACGAAATGGACAATGAAAGCCAGCACTAGGAGATCAGCTGATGACTTGATAAAAGACAAACATCTACCTCCTAATAAAGGTAAGAAGTAACTAAGCATGCAGAGGCTGTCTTAGCCTTGAAAATGAAGGTGAACAGTTCATGTCTAATATGCTGAAGATAAAATAAGTGAAAGGAGGTACAGAGAAGTGACAATTAAAATGACGGGCCAAAAAATTGACCTTAATATCTCATGTCACCCAATTATTATATGCCTCTTGACCAATTTATGACCAATTTATGAAAAATGAAGCTCCTCTACAGAATTCCACCTGCATGGTAAAATATTTTAATTTTAAACTAGAACTACTTTTCCAGATCAAAAAAAAAAAAACCCAATCACAAAACAGTCACCTTTGAGCTAACAGAATAAATTTTAGCTCAAAGAGGAAAGCTTTGATGAAACTTAAGTTGTCACTATGTGATTTCAGAGTTAAGGCCCCAAAGAGGTGAATAGGGCAAGTTCATACCTCTCACGAGCTATCGTTTCAGGCTGTCTGCAGAATCAGGAAGACAACAGCACATCAGTTAACATTATACTCATCCTTTGCTGACTATTCATAAACCATAAATTCTTTTACTTTTTTTTGTAAAAAGTTATTCATGCTATCTTATGACTTGCAAGGTTCTACACCAAGACTAGGGCAGTATCCTATTACCCTACTTTCTGAGGCCAGAAAAATTAGTATCAGTTCTAACTGGGATTGACCTTTTCCCCAGTAAAGCACAATACAGCACAGGATTAGCTGCTCTTGCTGTCTTCTATGTGCATTTCTATATGCAAAAGAACAATAAACCCACCCATCCCATCACTAACTTTACACATATCCTTACATCTTTTCTCTGAGGGCTTTCTGACCTGAGATGCTATCTCGTTTTCCTCTTGCAGCAGATCCTTGTAAGACCGCTTTTTCTCTCGCTGTATCTTGAGAGTTGCCAGCCCGTCATCAACACTTCGCTCACTCTCTAGGAACTCTAAAATTTACACAAAACAGGAAAAAAAGGAAGAGATTAAATTCCCCATTAAGAAATGACAGACATGTGGACTATGCACAAAATAAGATTAACATCGGATGTTGGCGCAGCATGATGCAAAAAACCCAACGTGCACAGGGGCCTAAAAGATAACAGTCCTGTGTTCTAATGCTATAACACAATCCCTCAAGATTTCATTTTTAACCCTTGTATATTTCTTCCTAAGGACAACTGGACTTAGAAATATTACCATGACTAAACACATCCCTATCCCCGGTCTACTGTTCATTCCATTGACCTGGCAGGAAGAAGAAAGGCTGCAGTGGCAGAGTTTCCAATACCACCCATTGCTCTCAAGTTCTAATCCCAGCACTTTACACCAGGAAATCAAGGGCTTGGGATTCTCCAGCAACTTGGCCAGATTAAATTTAAGGGCTCCACAGCAGACTAGCTTCCTTTCCCACTCTGACTCCATGGCCCAGCAAGGGTTGCAGAGGGTGCCCCTTTTTTTTTGCAACTCCCTCTGAGATTACGAAGCAGTCATACCTCCTTTCTTCTTGGAGTCATCATAAGCCATGGTGGTCCTGCAGGAGCCTGAGAATGTGCTGCCACGCCTGGGCTCCTTCCCCCGTTCCCATCTACAGGAAAAGGTCTGAGAAACAGAGAATGAAAATAACCCTCCGATGAAGAGGAATCACAATGTAAAATGGGAAACTTCCTCTGAACCAAGTGAAGATTCTCTGGAAGACAGCCAGAAAGGATTCTACATTCTCATCAGTTCATGCTCACCCTTCAGGCTTAACAGAATCTTTTTTTTTATTAAAATGGCTAGGTTCTTTTTCTATTATTTTAAAGACATAACATGACCACCTCTTCCTTGAAAAATCTCAAAATCACTGAAGTAATTTATTTAGAAGAATAGAAAGAAGGTGAGAACATAGCCAAGTTTGACTTTCATGACATACAAAACTGCACCCAAACTTATGTCAAAGCCACTTTTTGTCAGGAGCCAACGTAGCTGAGAGTGGGATGTTTAAAGAGAAATTCCAAACCCTTGAATCTCAGATGAAGTGAAGGAATAGAAGAAACCACGCAGGAATCATTGTGCTACAAAAGAATTATTTCAAATGTTTTGAACTAAAGGATCACTCATTTTGTAGTGAAGGTGTGCATCCTTCTGATGCGTTTCCTGACACTACCACTGCAGCCATTCTGAATGCCAGCCTGGGAGAGAGAACAGAATAAAGCACTTCTTTTTGCTAGGGCTTCTGCAGTACCCCAACTCCTGTTGGCCCCCAGGTTTCAGGCCTCCACTGAGTCGTTCTGTTCCACAGTTGCTGGCATACAGCAGGATAGTGCCCTTACGGAATAGGGAATAGTTAGCTACACGCTGGTTCCCTCAGAGTAAACAGCTTTTGTTCTTAAGTCAGTGATCAGCTTAACATGAAAAGAATGGCCTTCCTCTTATAAGTGATTAAACCAACTGCTCCCGATTTTCTGTTTGTGTACACATGTAAGTGTTCGACCACAAACACCAGGCAGCTGTTCTTGCTAGCTGTCACAGTAATCTTGCCACACTGAAGTTACATTTGAAAACTTTGAGAGCAGGGAACTTGAGCTTGTACAACATACCTCGATTTTATAAATAACTGTCTGAGGCTGAGAACGTACAACATATTCATCCTACAGTGGTTACTTAAGTGAAACAACAAAGTCCCAACTAAATCAAGCTTGCAGGTACACAGGAGATGTTTCTGCTTAAACTCATAGTATGTTCATTATTTTGTCAGGTTTTGGGAAACTATTTGCCACAAAATATTTTAAGTCAGCATTGTGACCACGATACATTGTTGGTAGCAAGCACATCATTTTGTAGGCAGAATTTCTGTACACATGCTAGAGCACTGCACTTTACAACAACAAAAAAGAGCATCTTGCTATTTGTGGGCTCACAATCTTGAAACATCTTGTCAACATTTCACAATGTTCAGTTCTCAGCTGTCATATGGACTTCGGTGGGAATACACATGATGCTAAACACCTGTGCTCAACAAGCCTAGAGCCCAATTTAGATACTGCCCAGAGAAACAAAGCTGAGGACAGGACAGTCATTCATGAACAAACGACACAGAGAAACTAAGATTTGCTTAGGGTTACATGCATACCTTTTGCTCTCTTTTTAAATCTTATCTGCTTGGCAAGTGTAAAGGTTGGTAGATATTGCCCACGGGGGCTTACAACCTAGACCTTTACCTCTGCAAATAAAAAACATATCCCTGATGTGTCTTCTCCTATAAATCCTGATTAAGTTCCCCTGCTTCAAATTCTTCGCTTTCAGGAGTAACCACACAGGGTCAGTGGAAAAGCTCTCCCTTCACGTCTCTCGTTCCTTAACGCACACGCCTGCGGGATCAAGGCAACGCGCTGCTGCTCCGCAGCCCCCCGGACTCCACCGGGACCTCCACACCCCGGTCTCCCGGGGCAGGCTGCACACCCCATGGGCGGGTGAAAGCGGAGGGGCGGCGGCGGCCTGGGCCGAGCTCCCTCGCCCTATTTCCCGCCAGGGGAGCCGGGGCAGCGCGGCAGCATGCGGGCCCCACCGGAACTCCCGAGCGCGGCGGAGGGAGCAAACGCCGGCCCCGGCCCCTCCACGGACACGCGATGGGGCCCCTCCCGCCGCCCCGCGACCCCGGGGCACCCCGCGGCCCAGCCCCGCGCATGCGCGCCGACGCCCTCAGGACCCTGGGTCTCGCCGCCGCCCGCACCTTTCCCGCCGCCTCCGTTTGAAGCGGGTTCGGCCCCCCCGCTCTCGCCCGCCCGCCTTCTCAACCGGGCGGGCTCCGGCCTCACTCCAGCCCGCGGCTCCACCCCTGCAGCAGGCCCAAGCGTGCCCGCCCGAGGGTGACAGAGCTTGCCGGCCCGCCGGTACAGAGCCGCAAGGTGGGGAGGGGCCGCGGCCGCCTCACTCTGCGCCGCCGCTTCCCGCCGCGCCGCCGACCGCGGCCGCCATCTTGGAGAGGGAGACAAGGGACACCAGCCCCGGGCCGCGGCTAGGCGGAGCAAGCTGAGCGCCGAGCACCTCCAACGTGGCACCCGCGGGGCGGGGGAGGAGGAGGGATGCGGGATTGCCGAGCGCATCGATGGCCGGGAGCACCCTTCCCGGGGGTCTGAGGGGGTCCAGGGGTGCGGCCACCCCGTACCGGGCGGTACGGCCGTGGGCCGACAGCCGCTGCGCGTTGAGCCATCTCGACCGCGGCCCGCCGCTCCTTGCGCGGGCGGGGTTCGAAATATCTTGCACCGGGAGCTGCCCAGCGGCTTAGCCGCGGGGCCTCGCCCGGGGCCTCCTCCCCATCGCCCGCCCGGTGCCTGGGCGGTGCAAGCAGAGCTGGGGACGGAGCGGGGGCCACGGGGCACTGCTGCTCGCACGGGGGGGCCAGGCCACCCACCGTGCCCCCAGACACCCCAGCGTGGTTCCCCCGGTGCCGTGTGTCCCCTCGGAGGCGTGGGAGCCACGAGTGAGCCCCACGCCGGGGCCCCGCGCTTGGCATCGGCCCTGCCACCGGCCCCCTCGCGTGGAGCACATGCCTGCCCACCTTTGCCGTGTCTTTGCACAACCGCCTCTTCGTGGGCACTGCAGCCGCACGGCTTATCCTCTCTCGTCATCCTTTAAGAGAGAAGCCTCTCGGCTGGCTGGGCTTGCAGCGTGGGTACTTGGTGGCTGCTTGTGCTGCCTTGGTGGTTCAGTGGGAAAGGGTGAAATCCCGTGATTAAGCGGTTACAGAGAGCGGTTATACTTTCATGAGATCAGTCATGCATAGATGTGAGCTGGCACATCTCCTGTAAGCCTGTCTGATTGACTGAGGAAGGGAGTGGATGCGCTGCGCAGGTGGAGAGTCAGGACCCGCTGGAGCCAGGATAAGTACGGCTGAACAGCACACCCAGGGCTACTGCCCGAGGAGGCACCGTGCAGCCCTCACACTCTGCCCGTCAACTGCCCAAAGGGGACAGGCAAGAGGAAGGCAAATTACCCCCAGCATCTTCTAAAGGGCTCATTCATTACTGCAAATTATTCAAGACAGAGGTAGAAAAGAAACAGTCTGGTTGGAAAAGACAAGTATTTTTCGCACCAGGTTAGTCTTTCTTCACTCATGACTGCTCAGGAGGTCCCTGCTGCTAGTGAAACTCTCTAAAATTACTCCTTGCCCTCCAACCAATAACCCAGGTAGGAGTTACCCAGGTGGAGAAGTGCCTCTGCAAATTTATGACCAGGACCTTGCCAGAGTTGAACTCACTGAGACCTGCACTTTATCTCCAATTGTTGATGATGTTTCTAGGGGTCCCAGTGATTAGATCCATACCCCATTTGGCAATGCACAGTACAACAAAAACATGGCTTCTGTCACCAGGATTTTACAGTCTTCAGCTTCCTTGCTGGAATTACTGACTGTATGGAAACATCAGTTAACTCCTGGGAGCACTTGGCCTAAGAGTCAGGTGTATGCAGAATGGGAGCAAGTCAGAATAAGCCATTAGCATGGTTGGGAGAGGCTAGTTGCAGCCTAAAGGAACAGGGATACAGATCACTTTGAAAATTGAAAACCTAAATTAGCCTGGTATTTGGTGATGATAAGCATTTGATAATGATAGCTGGTAAATGTGTAGGGATTGTATGTTTAATATTCTGCACCCTAGAATGAGAAAGGATTCTAGCTTCCCTGCAGTTTAATGTTTTCAGAGCTGGATGGTTCGTAGGTATTAGATTGTGTCAGTGATTGTGTGTGGAGGAGAGAGAATAAATTTGCAGGTGAATTTGCAAAAATAAGCATATAGCAGGATACTTGCACATAAAGCCACTGAAGCACCAATCATTCAGACTTCCCCTGGTGAGATCTATCTATGCTCCTTTCCTCCCCCAGAATAATAGTAATAATAACAACAACAACAATAATAATGGTAACAACAACATGTAGTCCCTCCTACTGCACTTTTCATCAGGGCAGAAATATTCAGAAAAATCTCATTTCAATCATTCCCATTCTTCAGAGCTAGTAAAAGGAACCAGCCAGCACTAACCAGTGTTATTTATTTAGTGCTTTCAAACAGCTTAGCCTTTCCCTTTCCTAGAAAATCCAGGGATCCCTTTAGAGTGTACACTTAGATTATACAGGTCAGGTGGGGAAAATGTCAGGATGCTGATGGCAAATTTAAGAGAGTCACAACCCCTTCAAATCCTAAACACCTGACAGAATGGTTTCTTTGTACTCTTGAATATAAGAGGTCATAGTGAGGGAATGAGAAAAATCAAACAGTCCCCATAGTTTTTAAGACCTGGATGTGCAGCTTCAGTCAGTCTCTGACTATTGTGAGAATATTGCTTATTCTTTTTGTTTGGAACATCTTGCATTCTTTTGCCTATGTGCCAGGGAGAGAAACTGCAGAAGAGTACATAGTATGTTCCCCTGGGTGTCTTCTTGGCAGTGAGATACATATTGTATGAAATGCTCTTGCCGGTGCAGAATGTTTAAGGACGAGTGTATACTTTCTTATGCTTAATGCAAGATTAGTTGTGTGCTAGGAGCTTACTGCCCATGAAGCCACCTAATATGGTTTTGCTTTCCCCACATTATATCACCATCTATCCTTGTCTGCCTGTTTTCTCCTGCGTGTACTAAGGTGCACGTTTCTAGATTTAGTAGCCCTCTTTTTGTTTCATTGCTTTTTAATGCTTAGTTCAGTGGGCTCTCAAGTGCAATGAATATGAGAGGAATGAATAGTAACATGAGCATAAACCCACAACCAAGTTGTGTACAGAATTAAGTACAGCACTCAGAGCTGTATGAATTATCAATTCTCCCTGTCATAGTTTGCAACTCACAAATTTCTTTTAATTCCTGCCTCATTTTCCCATATTTTTTTCCCTAGATTTTGAGATGATTTGGCATTAACTGGAATGGGACCTGGATTAACACCTCTTATCCCTGCTTATCTATGAAAAGCCTGCTTTGTTTTGTGCAGACAGTGGTACTCTTCTTTGTGTACACTAGAACACTTTTATGTTACTAGCTACTAAGCTGTCCTTAAAAAGGAAGCACAGCTGGTTACATTTGGATAGGTTATAGGAAAAATAAATATATTTTTAAAGGCTCATGGCTATGAATATGGAGGAAGTGACCACAATGTTACAGTGGACTTTGGGTGAAATGGACCTTGCATGCCGATTACTTCAGGCATATAATTTCCTTAGTCTTATAAACAAACCTAGTGACTTTGAATACAAGGACTTGTTTCCCTAGAGAAGCAAAATTTCAAAAGATTTGTTACGTTCATTGTTTTGGTGTTGGGGATTTACTTAAATTACTTCCCATTTGTCTTCAGTTTTTTTGCAGAGTGCATTTGTTTTCTTGCCTCTTCATCTGGGAATATAGTCATTAACAAAGCCACGAGGGTGCATGCATTCATTTGTAAAGTCAATATAACAGCCTCAATGTTCCCCAGAGCCACAGCGTCTGTCACGGTGAGGACATACCTCCTCCTGCTCCTAGCCCTGCACCCTCTGTATTTGCATGCTGGGAGAGGTAAGGCGAGGTGGGAGGAAGGACAATGTCCTTGTCCATCTGGTACAGAAACAGTACTGGGTGTTACAGCAGGATTAGTGGGGTCCGGAGAGGAAGAGTGTGGTCCTGGCTGTGGTTAGGGAAAGGGAATGGGAAAGTACTGTGACAATATGCATAGAGAAAGGGCTAAATGCAGAGAATCAGTCAGCCTTGCATATGCCTCTCTTGACTGATTTTGATCTCTTCCTCCTCACCACCTGCCAGGGAGGTGGTTTAATCTATGTTTCATGGAGCCATACAAGACCTATGCCACTGCTTTCAGTGCTCAGCTCTCCCTCCATGCCTTCTCCCTGGGGACCTTGCTGGTCTCTGCTGATCATAATTCCTCACAACCCTGGTCCCATAAAACATCAGGCATTCAGCTCTATCTGTATTCTTGTTTTACATTTTTTTTTCCTTGGATCTGGTGATTTCTATTAAATAAATATATTCCTCCTCTCACCCCTTGACTCTTTCCATTACAAATTGCTTCTGTACAGGCTAGACTGTCCTTCTCTCTTTTTAGACAGAAGCAGGATCCTTCAGCTGTACAAAAAACCCCGTAACTCTGGGCTGCTTCATTCCTACAGTTTTCTGTTTATGACAGCACTGCAGCTTCAGCATCTGTCCTGCACTGTGTACCAGAAACTATTATATTGCTAAAATTTATCTTCAAATAATGTAGATGGGTCATAGCTCTCTCTGTGGACCAAGCCTGCGTATTGCTTCTGGTTCTGGCTTCAGATGTCATAGCTGGAGATCAGAACTTTGGGAAGAGCAGAAGAGTTCATGGTGCCCTGAACAGCTGTAAAGTGGCCGTGGAGTGTGCAGAGGGGCTGGCAACAGGACAGTGCTGCCTGCAAAATTCTTGGGATACCAGCTGGGCAAATGCCAGCCTCATGACAGTGGTGAGCCGTGATCTGTGGAGCTGCTGCAAAAATATAGGCAAGAGGTGACATGTGGAAAAGGCTCCAGACTCCCAGAGTTTGTAGGCATGGCAAAGGCAGTAAGTAGATGCACTGGAGTTGGGAGGGGGTGAGGAATAACAAAAGGTGCCTTGTACACCTGCGTGCATTGCAGAGTGGTATGGGTGGGGGGCAGTGGCGGTGATGTGGGGCACGTTGCAGCCCTTTACACAGCAGGTAACATGCAATGCTTTGAGGTTCAGGGGACTAGAGAAGATGATCTGGGTCACCAAGTGCTGTTCCCTGCTGTTATAGGCCCACTGTCATTCAATCCCTATTGTAAACTGATCGATCTTTATCTTAAAAGCAACTGAGTCACCTCCCCCCACAACCCTCACTGGGAGGCTGTTCCAGAATCTCCTTTGTCTGCTGGTTAGAAACCCTTTCCTGATTACCAGCCTAAATGTATTCATGGTTAGCTTGCATCCATTTGTTCCAGTGCCAACATTTGCTTTTAGCTAATATAATTATTGTCTAATGTTGCTCTTTTTGCTCTGAGGTATTTATAGAGAGCCATCATACCTCCTCTCGGTTCTCATTTTCCTAGGCTAAACAAAGCATGCTCTCCCAGTTCCCTCCTAGCTGGTGGCCTCCTCCTTGCTTTGCGCTTGATCCCATCGAATTCTTCCCTGAAGCTGGGTGACTGGTAATGGACACAGTTTGCTCAGGTGTCTCACCAAGGTCTTTTACAACGACTCTACTATTCCTCTCTCTCTGGAGAGAATACTTCCTTTTTTTTTGCAAGGACAGAAGAGTTGAGTACTTTCTTAAAACAATTGGATACAACTTTCTGATAAGATGTTAAAAAAACAGCAAGAGTCAGTCTACATTGTCATTTCCCCTGCAGTCACGGGGGGATACGGCAAATAAGGAGCATATGCAGTTTATTCCCGGCCTTGTGGAAACCACAACAGAGCCTGGTCAGCTCTAGGTTTACTCTGTGACTGTAGCACATGTAATGTGGAGGAGAAACTGTTGTCTCAGGTAGGTAGTAGCACTCTGTGATATCGCCTTGCAGGGTGGAACAGCACCATCATGCTGGAGGCTTTGGGATGCTGATCATGTGACACCTGGAGCTGACCTTCCTTTTGCTTCATTTCTTCAACATGCCATGGCTACTGTAGCATCTTTCTTCTCTTCTTTCTCTCTTTTCCTCCCTACATCACTTTTTCTCCTGATAGTCAAGGTGCCAGTGGATGCTAAACATTCAGCTATGACCCTTTTGCTGCTTAAATGCAGATACTCCTTTTACTGCTCTCCATGAACTGATCAGCTCCTGATTGACCCACATTTGTCTAAGATTATACTGTATTTATATTTAGGTGGGTACCAATTTTAACTGTCTTAAATAAAAATTAACTATATGTTTGCTATATTGTACCATACAGATCACAAGACTTGTAGTATTTGCAAATGGAATATAGGATGAAATTACAGAAATGGGAACATGGGAGATGCTTATAACATTTATTAGAGAAAGGATATTTATCCTGGTCATTTGGCTTATGTGTGCAGGGGCACACATCATGGTGGAAAGGCCTTGGAGTGCTGAGACATTCTGGGAATTGTCACTCAAAGGAAAGAGAAACTACTACATGGAGCCGTCAACCCACCTTTCCCAGCTACTAAAGCTGAGGAAATCTAAAAGCAACTGGTCCTTGGCCTTGGGGTAAATATAGCTGGTCAGGGATACAGTGACTTTTTGTGTGGTTGCACTAGTCTTTGTTAACAAACTTGCTTAAAGAAGGCTCACCTCTCACTGTGCCGCAGGCTGAAATAAATATTAGCTCAAGCTCACTTTTCTGGGTTACAGAAGAACCTAAAAAAAAGGACCCGTGGCATTGTGACGCGGTACAAAAGAACTATCTAACTGGGAAGTCTACAGTCTGGACCATGACTGAGTTAATGCTGGGAAAGGTGTAGGAGCAGAAGGCTTCTATAAAATGAATTCTAACTATTCTTTGCACCAAGCAGAAAAAGGAGTCATAAAGCTGAGCTTATTTTTTTGGTGAGAAAACAGTATTTACCTAAAGTGTAAGTAAAAGCATGGAGTAAACTTGGAATGAGAACGTTTTCTGTGCAATCTGCATCAGAAACCTACAGAAGTTGAGGTGCTCCAGAATGAATAAGAGTGGAAGCTCCTTCAGCTCATAGCTCACTGCAACCATGCAGAAGTATTTTGAAATGTCTTCTTTTCTTCCTTTAATTGCTGTCCAGATGAAAGTTGAGGGTTTTCAACACTGGCTGGCTGTTCTGAAGCTGTGACAATCTGAGAAGCAGTTTTGACCAGCCTCCCAGTGATCTCCAAATCCTCACTGTGTCCCGGGGAATGTACTGATCAGTTGTACACTATACAAGGGCGGATAAATTGTTTTCCCAAGAAGTGCTGGTCCCAAATAAAGCACACAGGTCTGTGTACCCTGCATTAATTTGGTGAGAAACCTGGGGAAGAAGTTGATGTTTTGTAACTAAGGTTTTGGACTGGGGGAGTCCCAAACAATAAAAAAACCCCCTGTTGTTCATTTCTCTGAAGGATACAACCCTTAGTGTACTTATGTAGAGAGAAGTAGAGAGATTGTATCAGTGTACATGCCAGTCATAACTCATTTCTCTTTTTAACAGTACTAGCCTGGTAAGGCTATTGAGTATTGATGCTGCACTTTGAGCACGGAAAGAATGGGATGTTTTATGGTCCTAAATTCAATTCACGATTAAATGTCTCAGGTAATGGAAACTTTTACCACATCACTTGAGACATTGTATTGTCTGCTAGATTTCATAAGCAAGGAGGTTTTTTTATTTAGTTGAGTTGCTTGTCTTTTCTGAAGAAATAAATGACCAATAAAAAGCAAATCTGAAAACCTCCCCCACTGAGTCTATTTCAGTTGTTGCTGTTTTCTTCACATTTTCCTTCTTGAAATGCATTAGTTTCCAGTTGAAGGAACCTGAAGAAAAGATGATTATTACCAAGACATTAGCAAATTAGCACAGCTCAAAACACCTCCACAGCAGTGTTCTAGTAAAATGAGTGAGGCTGGGCTAAAACCTCTATATATTTGGAACATTCTGTATTTGGGTTTAGCAATCCTATTACCAAGCTGAAATTTAGGACTCTTTAGATACATTTGTCCTGGAAATAGCACTGGTAAATTATAAGCTCTGATAGGTGGGAGGATGAGGACAGCATCTAAGATCAAACAAGGAGAAAAGCAACAGACATTCTTCCTTTTGTATTAAGTGTGTTTGCATATTTCAGTGCATTCAGCAAATGAATAGTTTCTGTGGATGGACAAAATTAGTGGTTAAAGAGACGCAAAAGGCACTAAGTATCGGATGTGGGATATTGCAGTGCTATTATACAAATCGATGTTATGCCTTCAGCAGGAGTTTTCGGTTCAATTAGATCACCTTCAAAGGAGGAGGAGAGGGCGGTTGAGTCAGACTACCAGGATGAGTCTATGCATGGAAAAACTGCCATATAAAGAAAGAATAAAACATTAGTGAAGAGATGAAGAAGAGAAGGGGTGGGAAATGTACACCATATAAGGTACAGCGCAGGAAAATATGCGACTTAATAGCTTTTTTTTTTTTTTTTNAGGCGAGTCTAGTGGAGAGGGAAAAGGCTGGTAGAAGGAAGCTTTCTTCCACATGACAAAAGGAGACAGTGGAAACCCCTGCTTTCATGTTTTTTTTGAGTCAAGGAGCACAGCTCTAAACAAGGGTGGAAATTTCTGTGTTAACTCTAGTGTAATTACTGTAGTTGCAAATGCATTTTTATTTAAATACTGTCATTCTGGAAAGCAGAGCCCTACCATGTTCCAGACCAGAAGTCAAATTTGGATTCTGAGAACTTGTCAAGAAATGCTCTTGGGAGACAAATGATCACATAAATGTCAACTGCAGCGTTTCTTAAATGTTCCTGCTCCTTGTCATTGCCAGCAATAACGTCTCAGTGATGTCTTTTGGGCTGAATGTGGATCTACACAACATTATGTTCATTATGTTCTGAAGACATCCAGCACTGAATTTTTCACCGTATTCCCCTCTTTACCACAGCTAAGTTCACAGTTTATGTACATATTATCCTGCGCTGCTAAGCTAGTGCTGTCTGCCAAGATGTACAGCATCTTTCCTTAAGCTCAAATGGCTAAAAAAAATCACCAGATGGCAGCAGAGTCATTTCTGGTCTCCTCTTTTGGCCACAGCTGCATGCCCTAGGTTTCTTGTAGCCACAGTTCCCAGCTTTGCAGGGTATGCAAAGGCAGCTATACCTACTGAGAAAGTACTTGCCTCTTCCTCAGCAAAAGATTTATGTTCTCCATTTGGTAGCTCCCTGAAGGCTGGGTTTTAAGGGATGATTCTCTATTTTTTCTCCCAATTCCTTGTTTTTCTCCAGAATTGCCCCAATTTGCAGACACTTCTATATACACATGATAGTGGCTGCATTCTTATGGTATGTTTTATGCTACCAAGATAATGCAAGGTAAGTAGCTCAGCTTTGGCTAAGAGCAGAGACTGCCTCTGGAACCAGCACAGGTTGACTCCATGGCTCAGGGATGAAACTGGCTAATTGGAGTCTTGTTAATGGCACTGTTTGCTGTTGTTCCACCATTGCAGTCAGTTTTGCTCAATAAAATGCTAAAAGCAAAATGCTAAGAGGAGAAAAGTACCCCAAAAGATTACAAGATTCAGAATAATTTTGGTCTGGAACAATCCTCAAGTTTCCCAATTCTGGAATTTCCCCTAGAAAGGAGTAATTTTTTCTTTTCTTCTGACAGTTTCCCAGCTACAACCATTAGGCACTGTGGCGCAGCCCAATGGGTGGGTGCACAGATGGGAAAGCAGCCTGGCTGGTGGTGTTAGTGTTATTTTTCCCAATTTCCCAAGAAAACCCACCAAACTTGAGCAGACTCCAGAAAGCATTCAAATGTCAGTGCCAAAACCAGGAATTTCCTCTGGTAGTCTGGATCTGGTCTCTGTGGGTCCAATACCTCCTTCCCTGCCTGCTTCAAAGATAAACCAAGCTCTAGGGCAGGTAGAAGAGGGAAAGCTTATTGTGATTCTTCTGGCTTGCTTCTTTTAACAGAAAAAAAACCCAACCCAAACAACCCACACTTTTATTCCTCCTTGAAGAGCTCATTTCAATGGAGTTTTAGGTCTGGAAATGGATCAAGGCAACTTTGTTCAAACCTGCTGGGAAAGGCATGGCTCTTGTCATAGATTTCAAAGCACCTTTACCAAACACTTGCAAAATCAAAAAATGCTGCTGTGCTCAGGAAAGGCAGAGGGATGCTTCTAAACTCAGGGTCGTCAAACACATTCCTGGATAGAGACTCTTCCAAGGTCACCTTCTATGTAACCTGTGAAATGACTGATTTTATTTTTTTTTTCTTTTGATACTAAGGGTTGGTGCATCTGGAAACTTTCACAAGATGAAGGGCTTAATTCTTATGCCCTTAGGTCTTCGTATTACAGTTTGGTGGTGGAAGGAACCACCTCCCCCAAATTGGTGCTACTCGATCCATTTTTAAAGACTTCTTCACAAGGCCAGAGCTGTGGAAAGGTAGTAAGTAGAAAAGAAAATAAGACTATTTTATGTCACCTGGACACTCTCATACTTAGGGCTGCAAACTTTCATTTCCTCATTCTACCTTTGACTTAACTTTCTCCATGCTGTCCTCCAGCAAGAGTTGGAAGTTTGAAATGGACTTAAAGCAAAAATACGTGTTCTCTTTTATTATGAGCATATTTCAAGGGGAAAATGGATTATGCTCTTATTGGACTGAATGCATTCAATTGCAGCAACTTTTCTTATTTCAAAACAAAGTTTTGTTATTCAAACAAAAGGGTGAGTGTTACCCACTATGCCAAATCTAAGCATTTTCCTATAGCTCATTTTTAAAATAGCCTTTAGGATTTACTTAACTAAATCAAACCTCAGGAAGCAAAAGCTTGCGGGGGGAAAATCACTGCAATGGAGGTGATAAAATGAGAAATGAGAGAGACGAACATCAGTGCAAACTCATCAGCATCAGAATAAACTCAGAAATAGACATTCTATATTTCCATAATGCTGTCAGCTGCCACTACAGAGACGGGGATCTATTACCTCTGTTTATACTGCTGATAACTTAATTTATAGCAATTTATTCTATAAAAGTAGACAGTAACTTGACTGTCTGGGAAAAAAAATCCCCTTTGCGCTGAAAATAAAAATTATAATGCACATAATAGATTTCTGAAAGTTATTTGAATGGCCAGTTAAAATGCAAGGTGGGTTAGATGTATTTTTAGTAAATCTCAGCACAAATTACCTACTTTCATATGCACATTTGTAGATGGATCGATGAAGGGCAGACATGGGACATTTACTTAGTAAGATTGGATGGTCCCAGGTTAGCTCTCTACTCGCAGGCTTCTTTATTTTTCTGGGGTTGTATGGGAGGAAGAAGTGAGAGCAGAAGTGGGCACAATGCTGTCAGGGCTGAAAAGGGGTGCGTTTTCATGATCAGCATTGTGAGAAAAGGATCTGGTACAGCTTTGTCCTCTCAAAAATTAACAGCTTATGTAATTTCTGTCCAGATGGCAGAGAAGATAAGAAACACCAAGCTTTCCACAGCTTTCAGTCTAGGGAAGTGTCTGTGAGATATTTTGCAGGCAGACATCAGTGTGTTCTGCTTTTGCTCCAAACCAGCTGACACAAGCCCCAAACTGGAAGCTTGTGCTAATGCCCATCCCTCAGCATGGTGTCTTAGTTCAGACTCAGCCCTGTGCTCACCACCACTGCTCCATGTTGGGTCTGGAGCTGATTGCACCCTATCAGATTGGCCCCAGA
The DNA here is from genome assembly GCA_013400615.1 of Syrrhaptes paradoxus. Lineage (NCBI taxonomy): Eukaryota > Metazoa > Chordata > Aves > Pterocliformes > Pteroclidae > Syrrhaptes > Syrrhaptes paradoxus. The sequence continues at coordinate 79,343 of VZTO01019593.1, forward strand.
ACAAGCTGGCATTGGTTTGCAAGATGTCACAAAGACATACCTAGAGATATTTGGATCTCAGCCCTTTGGGTGAGATTGCATCTGAGCTTGTTAAAGCCCATGGCCTGGCTCAGTCAGATCTGTTCTGCTTCCAGGTAGAGGTCCTCAGTCTCTTCATTCCCTGAGGAGGAGTTTGGACTTTCTCTGTAGCAAACAAGACTCTTGGTAAGAAGCTTGCTCTTCTTAAGTACATCTCAGGCCCCCTTAGAAGTAGTTCATGAGCCTCTAGAGGTCCATAAACCAGAGGCAGAAAAGCATGGCTCTGGAAAGTCTAAGGGATGTAATAATCAGCCTACAGGTAAACATGTGCTTAAATGCTTTGCTGATCAGAGATGGACTGCTGCACCGGGGCCTTGGGAGCTGCCTTATGACCACAGTTCATCCCTTTATGACAAGAAGTTGATCTTCAAATTGAGGTGGAATGTTTTCCTGTTGCAACATAACCTGTTTTTACAGGGGAAAGAAAAGGAGGAAAGGATTTGCAATAGTCTGTGGTAATCTCTGATCAGGATAAAAATAGCTGAGAGCAGAGCAAAATTAGGAGTACTGTCACTGCTGTGCAGATACCACCAGGTTTGAATAAAACAGGGGATGAGGTAGCTGAGAACTGAGCTGCGTGGACCAAGCCACAAAAGGCGAAGTGTAACGCAGAAACAGCAGGGTCTGACATATCTGGTAGTGAGTCTCGGTGGAGAGAGGCATGAGAAATTTGCACAATACCTGTCTGCCAGCTTTCTAGCTCCAGAGAGTGCTGGTCCTGAAGAATCTCACATCTCATGACAATGCCATGAGCAAAAAGAAGCCCTTATTGCATTTTGCACCACATTGATCCCACTGGCTCAGTGGCATCCTGGTGTTTCCAGGATTAACAGGTGAGGTTGCCCTCATGCAGGTGGTCACTTCAGAACTGTGAGGACTCCTGTGATAGCCCACGTTTCTCACCCCAGCTTTGCCCGTGCCTCCCACTACTTGGAGGCCTCTAATGTGCTTTTACTTGAGCAGCTGGAGGTTGGCACCACTTCTTCAACTCCTATGGCTGTGGAAATTGCTGAGGGCTATGCTGCTGTGCAGGACCAGCTTAGGGCAGGACTGGCAGCATCCTTGGCCCCGCAAACAGCCTCTGCGTGATCTCACTACTGCTTGGTAACTCACCTGGCATACACGGAGCACCCACGTGAGTCCCATCTGAAGGCTCACAATGTGAATCGTGGGAAAGGCCAGTCCGGAGGGTAAACTCGCAGGCTGGTATCTCTGAGATGCATCCTCAGCTTTGCCTGTGAGAGAAGATCAAACCAGTGATTGAACTTGTTTGTTGATGCCTGTGCTGCTTCAGGTGTGAGCTTAGTAAAAATCATTGTTGATGAAACAAAGCTAGACTGTGTTCACAAACCAATCTAATTCTCTCTGCTTCAGGCCCTGGGCCCCTTAATTTGCTGCTACTGGAGGTTTATCCAGCTGCTAGCCACAAACTCTTCCTGCTGCGGGACTACGCTGTATTGTGTTCCTGCTCTCCCCAAAGGGAAAATAGGAGACAAGGGAAGTGTTGCTTTTAGAAGGAATTTTGATTTAATATTTCAAAGCTTTACAAAAGACACAGGCAGGGGTCTGTGTAGACTCCTCATTCTAACTGAGAGCTCAGATTAAGAAAAACAAGCTGTTGACTCATTGGCACAGGTCTTTGGTTGTGTAAACCAGCAGGGCATTGATTTATAATAGGTGAGAGTCTGTGACTGAGTCTCGTATCCCACATAATGAGTAAGCATACAAAAGGCTTTATAAGAGTACAGAAGGATAGTGTTTCTGGTCTTCATTGGTTTTTAGCTGCTTAAATATCACTCATTTCAGTGGGCGTCAGAAGATTAATAACTTTGAGGATCTGCCATCTTGCACATCAGTTAAAATATCCTAATAGTGTAAGAAAGCGCAGAAAATTTTTGAAAGTTTTGTGTACCTCAGCTCCTGTGACAGCCTTTCCAAATTCACTCAGTCGAGCAGATAACACTGGCATGTGTAACAGTGTTGCAGGAAGGAAGGGAAATCTCGTTGTGCATGGTAAGAGATGACAGGTCTAAGCCCCAGTGTCTTATGAAACAGGATGCCAGGTTGGCTGTGGGAAACAAAGAGCAAGACTAGACAGGGGGTGAGGGGTAACACTGGAGTAGTGAGTGTTGAAATGCGAAGGAACAACATGCATGGCAAGTTGAAGATTTCTCGATGTACAATATGTACCAAAAAGAAAAAAAATTGTCTATGGTTTCAAGCCTGATTACTGCTCCTTGAGGGCCTCAGTATGACAGTGTATTATTGACGTGAAAGCAAGGGCTTGCTAGGACACATGTTTAAATAAATTTTTGAACTCTAAAAGCTTTGATCATAAGGCTGATTTGTGTCCAGTTCAACCCAATTTAATGTGTAGAACAATAGCTCATGACAGCAGTTTTGGTAGTAATCATATATAAAGCTGCATTTTTCTTTGTTTGACCACCCATCAGAGAGCTAGAAATTAAGAGTCAATTAGCAGTGCAATGTAATGCATTCAAACACAACACGTGCTGTACCAGTCAGCCAGCTGCAGGTTACAGACAACATTGCACATTGCATTCAAATAGCCGCATTGTCAGGTCTGTGGAACTCCATGAGGTTTGCCTTCAAGTGCTGTTCTGCTCTGAAAAGCAGATTCTGAAAAGCTCACTGTGTGTCTCACATGTTTATTGCGTTGCTCTAGTCCTTATCAGATCACGCAGCTTAAAAGAAGATGCTTTCTTCCACTTGGCAGCTCAGGGTGGGATCAGAACAGAAAGATGAATTGTTCTTCCATGTCAACTCAAAGAGAATAAGTTATACATGAATGATTTAATCCCATTATATTTTGACTATGCTTGGGCAGCTTTCGTTCTCGCACTCAGTAACACTGCTGCTGGAGCATTCACCACAGTATTTGCTTTATATAGAAGACACCTTTGCCTTCCCTGACTGGTGTCATTTTAGGTTAACACAATTAGTCCTGGAATGAATGGCTGCAGTGCTGTAAGCTGTGTTTCAGCGTAAGGCAGCTCACAGATTTGTCGGTCAGCTAAGAAGCTGTGGTATGTCCCCCTTCTTTTGATGTCTATTCTCAAAGGTCTGTCCAGCCTCAGACTCCTGGGGCTGGATGAAAAATGCCATCAGACAGCAAAGGGTGCTTGTCTGCTTGTGCTTGCATGAATCAAAATGCTTTGCTAAGAGTTGAGAGGGGAGCCAAATGAAGTGAGACACGAGATATTGAACACATCTGTCAGAAACCTCTGTGAGAATAACTGAGTAGAGTTTCACCATGGTGCAATGCCATGCTTGTTCCTTTTCAGTAGCTGCCAACTGGACCTTCTGGGTCTCATCTAGTTTCCCTGAGTAGCTGCCTCCTGCCCTTCCTCTTCTTTCTTTCCCCTTCTTTTATGCAAACACTTTTTCTCTTGGTTCAGCAAGGTAGCACAGATGAACACATGCTTTGGCCCTGTGCTCAAAAGAGGGGTCTCCAGGAGGCAGGGAGAAGAAGGGACTGGGCAGAAGGAAAGGCACCAGAAGGTGAGAGCAGCAACACAGCACAGTGTCCTTGGGATTTGTGCTTTGTGGGGAGGTAAATTCCACCTCAAGGTCTTCTTATTGTTTGGGGTGTCCTCAGATGTCTTCCTTATGGATCCTCTCATCTCTGTGAGAGCTGAGCTCACTCTTGAAAGCTGTTTCTCAGCTGTGTTTTTCAAGAGTCTCTCTCCACCACTCAGACAGCTTTTGTTGGGATATAACAGTCTCTGACCCTCTTTGTCCAGCCTGGCTGGTATCACAGTCATCCTGTTCAGAAGTCAGTCATGTGAAGGCAGGGGGAGTGGAACTTCGTAGTTTTATTAGCTTGTTTTATTAGTCTAGTTTCCATGGGAAAGCAAGGTAACAAATGCAGATCCAATGAGTTTTCCACCAACTAAGGAAATGGCTTATAGGACTATATGCATCTGCTTTCCTCTGCTGTACCTGTGCGTCTTTTGATCTACTCTGTAGGCAGTCTGCTAGGGAATGGCGATAGAGAGCAATCTTTGCTTTTCTCAAGTGTTCTTCCCAAAATGTTTGTTTGTTTTCTTCTTAATCCACCTTGCAGTGAGGCCATGATCTCATGTGGGGTCCTATCTACACTATCTTAACAGAAGCAATTATACTTCCTGCTTTAATTAACACTGATCTCGGCCTTCACTTCCAAAACTGGAGCATGAATTTCCCTTAGCTGTAGCTGCACACCTCTCGCTGACTTAAAGATCAGCCAGGTACATGATAGGAGGCACGCAGCCTTCTTCAGGGTTCCCACATATATTGCATGGGGAGAGAATCCTACTTGCTCTCTTCTGAGAATGAACTGCTCAAATCCCTCCATAACCTCTAAGGGAGAGGAATTAACTCAGAAATAAACACTGCCTTCAGATACAAGCTGCTTATCAGAGTGCTGAGCAGGGGCTTTATAGAGGAACACCTTAGGGTGCACTCTGTCACATGCTTCCCCTCCAAAGCAAGCAGTCAAGTGATGAACCCTCCAGCAGAGCCAGTGATATAGCTTAAAGTAACCTACTTAGCCACCCCAGCAGCCTGAAGCAGGCTCCCCTGGCTGCTGGCACTACACTGACACGGGGAGTCCCTGCCCTTTGCTGTTTCCTCACATCTTCTATCTTGATGATGGGATGGGGTTCAAGGTCTGCTGCCTTTGCCAGCATCACCAGATGGGTGTATTTAAGTTTTGGTGGTGAAGCTCCGCTGCCCTCATGCTGGCTCTGCAGTCCATAAGGAACCTTTGGTGCTCTCCATCGCTGTCCTTGGGCCTTGACAAGGTCTTGTCCTTGTGAGTGACATTGGCAGATTAGTAGTAACCTAGTAAGGGGGAAGTCACCTGTATGGTAGTAGTCACAAAGAAAATAATTATCCTCTCCCTTAAGGGCAGTTTAGAGGAAGGCGGGAGCAAAGGATAGTTTCCTCCTTTTGTATGGAAGGAATAATTCCTTTCCTCTGCTCTGCCTAAGCAGCCAGAGGGGAAGTGAATGTGATGGGGGCAGAAGTGGCAATTCTCCCCTTGCCCATCCCCAGTCCCTGTTAAGGATGGAAAAAATGGACAGGAGTCAGTGCCCAGAGAGGACACTACTGACAGACCCAGAGGTGGTGAAAACCTGCTGGGAGTGTATAAGGGACACAGGAGGAAGGAAGTGAATATTCTATGAAGAGTGGAACTAATGAGGACTGGTTTCAATACATTCTTGTCTCATGGTCAATTGTCAGTCCAACTGAAACTTTTTATGTGGTTGGGGAATTTATAAGGCTTCTCATCTGCGTGGGCTGTCTTGAGTCTAGTAAGCTGTGAGTTCAGCCTGCAGACTTTCTGTCATTTGGGATGCAGGGACTCCGTCCTCTATCCAGACAGCCTCCTTTTTTAAATGAAAACCTTTCATTTATACCTGTCATGTCAGTGAAATTCAGATAAAATTATGCAGTGAGCTCAGGGGAGTGAGAGAAGGAAAGGCAGACAACAGAATGGACAGACGTATGTTAATACCTCTGCACAAAGAACATAGTTGTGTGAATCCCATTTCCTTAGAAAATCTGGATCAAAATTTTTAGCAAGTAGATGACGGACTAACCCACGCTGAGAGTCCTGGGGAAGGGAAGGACCATGCAAATGGGGTGCTAAGTTTTTATTGCCCAACCTATATCATTATTCTAGAGAAGGAGAAATGCCATATGTGATGCCTGAAACCTTCTGCCACTATCTCCCTTCAGATTGTCCTCTGCAATCTTTTAAATGGGAAAAAATTGTTTTATGCTCTTGATCTCTCACTGCTGCCGCCTTCTTCATCTTCTCCTTTTTTCTTCATAGACATCATGAAATCATCACTCAAAAAGAAGGAGAGAGGGAGAGATTAATTAAGAAGCTTGTATTCCAGTTTGAGGCTTTCACTGATAATCAGAAACTGCTTGAGTTGTGCTTTCAGGGGTTTGTAAAATGAACACAATCTCTGGATAGGGAGACAAGCTGTAATTAATTTCTCTCTTCAGGACAATTACAGATATAAATAGTAAAACAAAGACAGGCAAATATCAGCAGAGGTGCCCACATTGCATGTACTCCATCATAATGTTGCTCAATAGCAGATTATTTTCTACTCAAGGTCAGTAGTTCACAGAATGAAAAGGATATGTCACTGGATTTCCATGACATCACTTTCCTGGCCTTTGTCAGCACAACACCTGATAATCATCACTTTCAGTCACTTTTCCAAGTGTCAGGCATAACCAAGAAACCTTCTCTTCACATCCCATCACTGCAGTATCAGAAACCTGTCCTGCAGAGGGCTGGCAGCAGAAACTTGTGAAGCTGGGGTAGTTTGAGTGTTAGTGCAGTAGTATTGTGGGAAGTGGGAAGCCTCAGCAAGGAGATGAAAGGGAAGGATCGGTAGGAGACTCTAGCTGCTTTTCAGCATCTCAGGTTTCATGGAAAAAAAATAAGTGCCTTGCTGCCAGGACTCTGCAGCAAATTTCAAAGGAAAGAGGAAGTCTAGTGCTGCAGCACTGAGCAGGTTTGCAGACAGCCTGCAAAAGCAGCTGTGGTATATGAATGATGCCGATTTGTTTCAGTAGGTGGCATCTCCACAGCCAGTGCTGACACATTCTGTGTCTTCAACATGAAATGTTTTGTTGCTGGATGAAGCCTGGGGAGAAGAGGGAGAAGGCCAGGCTTACAAAAGCTCATGTGTTCTTCTCAGACTGACCAGTGACCTGGGCAATGCTTTGGGGTAGATGCAGGGGGTAGGCCTGGGGGGAGAACATGTCCTTGCTTTCATATCTCATGAGGATGGTGAGATGTAGTGTTTGGAGATGTGGCTCTTCTGTATGACCCTCAGTCCAAAGCTATGGAAAAGTCAGCGAGATAACAGTCAGCTCTTTCCTAGAGCTCCCCATTAGCAGACATCCCTGTTATTTCAAAGCAGGTCAACAGCATCATTGACTATTTTATAGAGGGGGACAACGAGACACGGGAATACACAGAACAATATGCTCACAATCTCTGATAGCAAGAGATACTCTGTTTTTCCCGACCCAAATTGTGCCCGACCCAAAAACTATAGCTTCCTTTAAGGACAAATAAGCTCAAAAGAGGTAAACTATGAGCAGCCTCCAAAACAAGTTGATACCATAGCAATGAAAACTGCTTCTGTTGCTTTCTCCAGGCTTGTGAACAATAATACAAGGTTTCAGCTCTGCATGTATGTTAGTAGTAGGAATGAGGGGATAACTCACTTTGAAAGCTTTCTTGTGGGGTTTATGTAGAGCTTTTATCAACTTATTATTGCACTGACAATCTGCCTAAAATAAAAGACTTTGCTTTGAAAACAGGGACTCCGGTATCTACTTTTAAATAAGCAGAAAGGAAGCAATAGTCAGGGACTGGCTGAAAAATGCAGCAGGCTCCCTTCCAGAGGAGGACAGGAAGGATCAAGCTGATGGTGCGCTGTGGGTCAGAAATCATTGTTTGTCAGGTGAAGAAAAATGTAGAAGATATTGAAAGGTCTAGAGAAGGTCAATGAAAATAGAAGTGTCATTGAATTTATAGATGATGAGAGATCGCAGGGACTCTTTACCCAGAAATGATGACTAGTTAGAGGGAAACTTGTCTGAGACATTCACAATGATTAAAGATGGAAAGTGAAATTGATTGCTCCTTCCTTTCTTTTCTTTCTTCTTTTTTTTTTTTAAACCCTGTCCCACAACTGTGAACAAGGGGTCACTTGCTGAAATTAAAGGGCAGCAGCTTTAGAGCCGATAAAAAGAAATCTTTTTTTCTTTTAAAAATGCTGCATGCAGTTTATCCATGGAATTCATTGTCTCTCTCCCTCAGGTTATAGAGAAAAAGGCTGTGGTCAAGTTTTAAAGGGGCCGGACCCATTTCACAACACTTTACAACATTTGTGGCTACCTGAGGCAAGGCAAAAAGGACAGGTATTGAATCACATGATTTGGGGAAAAACCTCAGAAATCCTGCTCCTGAGGGAGGATGGAAATCTCCTCACCAAAGCATGGCAGGCAGCTGCCCACCTCTGTGCACCACTCTCCTACCAGGAGTTTCTGTTTTGCTGTGGGGGCATTTGAAGGGAACATGAGCCTCAGCTCAGCTTCTCTCATTCCTGGGATGGGATCTTAACAAAAACTCACCTTCACAGCCGCCCTAAGCCATGAATTGGTGCACCGTGTGCCTCAAGAGTTGTCAGCTCCAGCAGAGGGGTGGGGGGGTTAGCAAGGGACAGCCCTTCTTTAACCTGGTACAGCTCCACTAGGCAAAGCTTATTTGTCAGAGTCCACAGTTAGCTTGGGTGCTATTATTTATCCAGTGACTCTTCTCTTGCCCTTCCTCTGATGCAACAGGGACAGGGTGTTGCAACGACACCAGCGCTTGGTTCCACTGCTGCCAACCTCACGCTGCAATATGCTGCCAGAGCAGGAGATGGCTGCAGAAGCAGTGGAGTGGTGTTTCTGCAGCCAAGGAATCAGTCAGGGTGGAAGGGTGGGCCCAGGATGGGAAATACCGCACTGCATGGATGGGCGGGATGTTAATGATGTACATGCTGGTTTGCGAAGCACTCGTGAGAATCAAACATTATTGTTAGACTGACAAGATAAGCCCTCTGTCAAAGAAATAAATACATGTCAAGCCCAGCACATGGCTCTCGAGTGCTCTCCAGAATAACAGGGATCTGGGCTCAGAGCTGAAGCATGGATTCAGCTTTCACATTTATCTTAGGCTTGTCTTTTCTTAAGCAAGGTAGCAACCATCATGTTTTGTTCTTTGGAAAGAGATGGTTTCATTATTCATTGTCCATGAAACTCCATCTGCTTGGGAAAATAGTGAACAAAGGATAGGTAAAGCTGCAAATCTGCTGTGACTTGAGTCCCAGGGTGATTCTGCCAAGGATGAAGAATTCGCCCTTTCGACAGCTGGGTCCTAAAGATAAAATTACAGCCTTCTAATGTGCCACAGATACCTGACAGAGTAAAACGCGGGATGGGTTTTCCCTTTTAAGTGGTGGGATTCAGTTTTGCTTGTAATTCTGCCTTCAAAGGAAGATGGTGATGGAACATGTATGGCTGTTTGAAAGAGAGCTTGTCCTCCAGCAAAACACAAATTAGAGAAGTTTATTAGCTCTGGAGTCTTCACTGGAAAGAAACATCAGCCATTACATCCCCATGTCCTGGAGAGCCATCAGCCATTTCCAGTGTTAAGGGAAACGGGAAACACAGGGCTCTTAATGCTCTTTCCCAGTATTTTCTGAAGTAGGGATTACATGTCAGTGCTCCTAACATTTCTTTTCATGCCAGTGGTCTTCTGGCTAATATATATACTTTTTTTTTTTTTTTTTTCAACAGCAGCCATGGCCAAAAGCTGAGGTTCTGTAGTGCTCTGCTCTGCCACCAGACATAAGTTTTCCCATCTCACCAGTCAGAAATCATGGGATAATATAATCCTATTGACAATGCTGTCAGCTCACTAAAATGTTGCATAATGTCCTCTCAGCAACCACTTTGTTCATGCAAAGCTGTTACCTGTCTGGTTTCCTGCAGAGTTTTGGGGTAAAATCCTCATTCAGCTGCACACTCTTCACATACTGATCTTATCAAGATAGATTCCTGATAAGTGCCATTTAAATGTGTAAACCCTTATTCTCTTCCCTGTCATCTCACCCTTCACCTGTATTGTGCATGGCCAGCTGGAGAAGGATGCTTTAACTAGGGGTGGACTGTTCCTCAAGCTGACATAGCAGAGCAGACTTGTGAATTTTTCCCAAATCCTCAGACAGAGCCCTCCACTGAGATTGCTGTTGATCAGGTGGAGCTCTGGGCTTCGAATACACACATACACACAGAGGAAGGATTATTAATAATGCAACGGTGACTGTGATGAAGTGTGATAGGTGGTGACAGAAAGTGGGAGATGAATACATTCAAATCAACGTGTCTGGCAGGTGTAAGAAATATTATTGTGTTAGAGATGGGACCTTTAGCACTGTAACACCAATACCCCAGGCGAGAGATCCAGCACTGATGCTGTCAGTCAAATTTGATTTTCTCTAGGTTCCTCTCACCCATCACTATGGTGTAGGAGCAGCTTTTATCAAGCAATATCACTGGTGTCTGTCACAGATGGTTCTTTCCTCCATTTCTGGCTCCAGGAGAAAGAGAGCAAAATTAAAACAGCCAAATAGAGAGGAGGAGAGTGGGGGCATCTGTGGGAGCTGTGTTACAAAGGGAACTGCCCGACACTGTAGGCCGCTTCATAGCTCTAGCCAGACCCCCAGTGCTGAAGCAATTAGTAGATGTGAAAGGCAAGGAGAAAGAGATACTCAGCTGCAAAAAGGATCACCATCATGTATGCAAGCGTGATTACTTTTTGAGACCTTGAGGAGAAAACGGGAGGCAAAGTTTTCCAAACAGCCTATCAATCAATTTTATGCGTTTCTTGAGCCTTTAGTCAGGAAGGGATGAAAATATTTCTAAATTTGAACCCTGCCTTCACAGTCTGAGGGCATACTTTATCTCATGGAAAAGCAAAATGTCCAGTGATCTTTAACGCTTGTCTTCTCCTCTGATCCTTCTTCCTGGGAACAGTTCCTCTTTTTCAGCCTGAAGAAATCAGGGCTGAAAAGAGTGGTGTGGTTGACAGGTCCCTTGGCAGTTTGTGAATGTCGAACTCTTGAATGAAGATCACACCAAATGATTTGTGGATGATTCACGTGCAGTTAAACATGTTTGCACAAAATGCTTATCAAATAATTCTGAATAATGAGTGCAGGTGTTAAAATCTTGATGTGTTTGCAGGCATTTCGTGATCAGAAGAGCGAGCTTTAAAATTTGCCAGCTTAAGTTGTTCCTGACAATAATTTGCATTCTCTGCTGTGCCTTGTCATTGCACCCTCCATTCTGTGCCTTAATTACAGATACAGGAGATGCTCAGTGCAGTTAGCCCTCCCTGTCTGGACATTTCAACAAGCCAGTTTTCTCATAGCTCAGATTCAGAGAGGACTGGAGGTGACCAAGTGCCAGTTGCACTCATCAGTGAGTTTTTATCAAACGAGACTGGTGCATCAGTAGTCATGCTGGTCAGCCCTTGGGTCCCTGTTTCCTGATTTTACACACAGCATTCATGGTACATGCATCTCTGTTCTGAGAAGAGGTGACTTGGCCCAGGCTGGCTTTGTATGAACCGGGGAGCTGTGCTAGTTCAAATCCCCAGAAGCTGCATCTGCTTGTGCATGAAGGAACCAGTGACCTGGGTGAGGTCAGCCCTGCTGCTCGTCACAGGTTGGGCTACATGAAGACAGACACAGCAAAAACCTTTGCAGTCCATGAGCCTTTGTGTCTGGGATCTGTGCTTTGTGGACTCTTTAGTCATGGAAAGAAACATTAGCATCTCATGTATGAGCAGGTTGGATGCTGTGACAAAGATCTAGGCAGGACTGGTGACTGGGCAGTTCCCTTGCTTCAGTACTTCTGACCACTTAATTTTACCTATATTATAGATTTGTCCAATTTTCCTGACCTTACAAAATCATGTCAACATCTTTCTCCAGCCAAGAGTCAACAGACAACACATACTTTCTAGAGCCGAGCCTGAGACAAATGCTAGAGGAGGTTTACAGGCAAGGACTGACAAAGGCTGGCCAGAAGTCCTATTTCTCCACAATGAGAGGGGACCAGTCTAACTCAGACATGAGGATGGGGCTATGGTGGTTTGATCCACTTCCCATCCCAGCTGGGGATAGAGATTACCTGCAGCTCTTGTGGCATGCTTCTGTTGTGGGATAGATCCCATATTGGTGTTATACTTGAACTACTTGTGAGTCCTAGCTCAAGAACCACAGGCTCTTCACTCCTGATTAAAGGCTAAAGCACAGACATGGGGATAGATGTCTTTGCTCGAACTACTGTAGCACCTGTACCAGTGCTGGTTAGTAACTACACAACCATCTAGAGTAGCCGCATCTCTGATAGACAGGATGAGACTCCATGAGAGGACAGCATCTGCTCCCTGAATTGAATCTGTTTAGTTTAAAACCAGAGGACTGGGGTCTTTTGGGCTGTTGGCTTGACATATTATGGGGTCTTATATGCAAATGTAATTATATGTATGAAAAACCTCTGAGAAAAATCCATATAATTCTTAATTGGCACAAAGACTATATTGCTATTGAGATTGAGGTGGTCAGCCTGCTGGCCACTGCATTTCAATTACCTTTACGTTCATTCGGTGCCACTGAAGTGAAGTCATTTTCACTGATTAATGCCAAGAACCAACAGATACGTTCTTCCCTTTTGTTTTCTCCTTTTCAAAATTGAATTTAGTGCTGGTGAGCACTGCCAGAATGACAGCTCTGCAGCCTGCAGTGTTTTACTCAGCCAGGGAACTAGTCCTAGCACAGTATGAGCAGGGGATGCTTTGCTCAGGATCGGATATCAGTCAGCTGTACCTCCTCCTTTAGTGGTGTGGTGCATAGTCCCAATGCCGGGGACGGAGTGGCAGCTCTGTGAATTTTCACAGCCCTATCTCAGCCACATGAGGCACATTTTAACTTTCCTGGTGAAAGGTGTAATTTTTGGACTAGAGTGAGTAGGTTGAAGGGGATCCTACACTTGTGCAGTGCTCAGACACTGTTGTCTTGTGCCTGATAGTAGCAATAGAGAGTGCATACAGTATGCAGTGAGTCTCTTTTCTTCTCACAGAGCCAGCATTTATCTGATATCCCTACATCCATGTAGCACAAAGTGTCTCCAGGGGGTTAGGTAATGGAAGTGGTGCAGCCCAGCTAGCAAGGGTCTGTGCCTGCCTGTGTAATGGCAACTCCTTGTGCCTTGGGCTGTATTATAGAATCATAGAATCATTTAGGTTGGAAAAGACCCTTAGGATCATCAAGTCCAACTGTTAACCTAACACTACCAAGTCCACCACTAAACCATGTCCCTATTGCTTGGATGGGAATTGTTGCTGCCAGTATCTTCTTGGTGCACTGTCATGGATGATGTAGATGAGCCCTCCCATGTCTCCTGGTAATGGGACTGTCAGAAATCAGGTTGCATGAACCACAAAACAACTGTCAGGGTAACAGTGGTCTCCAGCCACCTGTAATGGACTTGGCACATTGACGCACAGGACTAGGCTGTGGTCTCTGCAGTACCCTTGAAGGCTGGGGGAAAACAGTGACTTCAAGTCTGGATTGGGCTTCTTGGCCCACTTAAAGCACAACCAAGCAATACACTGGATTCAGGGTCTGCAGGACAGGCAAAATGGTCCTACGGGGAAAAAGGAATGAACTCCTAATGCTTTTGTACAACAGCACTTCCCATTGCCATGAAGCTACTCAACACGTACTAATGAATGACAAGGGCCAGTTACTTTGGTGACCAGGGATGTCATGAACAGCCTCTCTGCCTGCATCTTACTCCCTTCTCCCCACCCTAGCACCTGCCTGTCTGGAGCCCTAAGAAGGAGGAAGGTGGATATTTATGAGTGCATCAGGGAGATAAAAGAGAAACAAATGGCAGGTGTGCTAGAAAGCCATTAGAAGGCATACTTTTCTTGTGACATTTTGTTATCGTAATTATTATTTCAGATGCCTTTGGACTATAATCAACTGTTGTCTCCCCATGAATGTGCTTGGTAAAAATGTCTCAAATGCAGGAGAGTTGCAGGAAGCTGAAATTACTGCTTAAATAACCTCTCAGTTCAAGTGAGGGTAAATCAATGCTGACCATGGAGAACAAACAGTGTAGATTTTACTCTTGTGACCCAAAGCTGCACACCATCACAATTAATCTGATCTTGTAAAATAAAAATGGAGGTGAATGATCTGTCTTTTTCCAGCTGGTATTCCTATGATGCGGACAGGAACTGAATTATTACAATAGTTTAAGGATTTTTTTTCTCTTTGATTACTTGCTTGTACATTAAAAAGGGAATTGGAAAAACGATGATGCTGTCCTGTTTAATGTGCTTGTGTATATTGTCTCTTGCTTAAGGTTTCCTCCAATAAGTAATTTAAAATCTTACTGAGCGTTAGCTTTGTTTATTAAATATCTCACATGATTATAGACTGAGTATTGCTTTGAGCTTTGCCTGCACCATCTTCCTAAGTCTAAAGGGGTTATGCTGTGGTAAATGCGGTCAAGACCTTGTCTTCTCAGTTTTCATTGTGGTGTATTCAACGTGTGTGAGGAGCTGCATTTCCCACCTACTGCTTTGGCTTGCTCTAACCCTGACAGAAACAGTGAAAATTACAGCTTTATGGCCAACAGGGTGACTGTGTTTATTCAGATTGGTCTGGGATGTTGCCTTTTCTGAGTACTGCTTTTCGACAGTCATGTTCATCTCAGAGTTACCATCTTGTGCTCTTTGAGGTCCCTGGACTTACTTTTTGAACCACTTGTCCAGTCATGCATCCTGGAAAATATTTAACCATGAATTTCACTGTTAAGGCTGAAACTGCGAAAAAAGACTTTTCCCCTTTTTGTAAAATATCATGAGTAGTGATAAGTTAGAGCATTCTTGTGTGTTGGCTTTCATCTTGGTTATTTTGCCAGTTTGACTGCTACAGCAGGTCCAGAAGGACAGTGAAGAGCACAATGTAGAGGTCAAGACTTGTGTAAACAAGATGCCTATATATTCCATGGATATTCCAGCACTCTGGTGTTGTCTATGAATCTGAAAAAATGTTGTCTGAAATCTAGCTTACAGCTCTTTGCTCTAGCTTCATAAGGTTTCCAGACCTTTGTAAGATCCTTCAAAATGCTAAAGAGTCCTTGAAGTTGTTAATGGGATGATGAGCTGTGGAAGCTCATCATTTTCTGAACAAGTACCTTTCTAGAAAAGGCATTTTAATCCTACTGTATATTGGTGCAAGAAGTGGAGGGTGAAATTTACAGTCTGTCATGTACACGAATGAGATTAGTGGATCTCAGTGGTCTCTTCTCTGGCTTTAAATGCAATTTTCCTTTTATTTTTCATGAAAGATGTGTTGGAATGATTTTAGTACTCACCTAAGGGGTTGAAAATGTGGGTTATGATCAGGTGGAGAGGGTCTTGAGAAAAGCCCTGGAAAAGCTGTTAAATCAGCAAAAAGTTCCTCAGTGAGATCTAGACACTTGGAGCTCATTTGTTTGTGGCCAAAGAATGGGTCACAGAGATGGTTCCCATCGCTTGCCTTCTGGAATGTAGTGTCTTTGGTCACCACTGCTCTGACAGAAGAGGTACAGGCAGAGGAAAATTTTCAGGACAGAGAGAGATTTCAACCCTGTTCAATTTAATTTAAAGAAAAACATTCGGTCTCCGTGGTTACCATGTACATACTTAGACCCCTCCATGAATATTGAATTAGTAGAACCTGTCTTCAGGCTGTTGGATGATCTTAATTAAACTGAATTAATTATTAATTCAAATAAAATAAGACATGCCAAGACTCTCTAGGGAGGCTGTAAGGATAATAGTGCCTCTTATTAGAAAAACTTGTGAATACTTCACACAAACTTGGGCCATTTTATTTGTATGTGATCCTGTTCTCTTAAACTCTTCAGGACTCAAAATGATGAATTTTCATTTGCGTGTGGTAGGAGCCCTCCACCCCTCTCTTACCATCACCCTCTTAGTGTTTGTGTTGTGGAACTGCAAATATTAGGCAGACATCTTTTTTCCTAAGAAGCTTCTGGCAGTCTTCACTAGAACTTTTAAGATCATTTATATAGACTGGAAACTAGCAATGCCAAGAAGATAATTCTTTTCCATGACACATCGTGAGTGATTCTTGCATAAAATTGCCAAGTACTTGACAAAGTCATAATCACTAACTAATGATCCATAATGTGATTGCTGTATTTAGTAGCATTATTGATATTACCTTACTAGAGTAATTGGACTCGCTTAACATTTGTTTGTAGCAAGAGAAATTGAGATATTGATGCTGACAAGGACTGGCACCAAGTGGACAATAAACAGCCTGTACAGCAGTTATTCGATAACATGCCTACAGCTTGGTCTCTGCTATTCACTACAGATATGTGGTTGGTTTGGAGCTGCAAGACTTTAGAGCAGTGGAGAGTCCTTTTTCCACTTGAGTCTGCTCAAGTGGATAGCCTGTCAAGGCTATGACTTGTCAAGGCTATGCCTTGACTGAAAGGTTAAGTATGCTCCAAGTCCCATGACCTGTGGATTAAGCCCAGTATGTCCATATTCTTCATAGGAAGAGTCAGCTGGAGGTATCTGCTCATGGGCAGAGCTGGTGTATGCTTGGCCCTGTCCAGGGAGGTCAGTGAGACAATGCATCTCTGCAGTGGCCTGGACCTAGAGGTACATCTTCAGGGGAGCATGGGGTGCTCCCCAAGCTGTCCCATCTTGAGGGCTCTGCCAAAAGCTGGGGAGCCCTGTGGTAAGGTGTGCTTGTTTTTTTCCCTCAGCAGGTAACTGAACTGAGCCCAACAACCCATCAGATGGCAACAGCTCTAGCTGCTAATTCAGAATGTTGTCATGGAGGAAAAGACTGGCTCAGATTTAATTGTAAAACCAGCAGCTAGAAAGAGGGGTTTGCTCAGACAGCTCTCCTCCAGCGAGGGGGTGAAATGACAGATGACAGATGATGGCCATGTGGTGTAAGGTGTAAGCTACTTTGGGGTGAAGTCCTGTAGTAAAGCCTTTGGGAAAATCAACATCTTTCTGTTTTTAATGACTGCAACATATTGTATTGTCCTCGCTGTATTTGTTTTAATAGGAAATATCCACCAAACTTGTTCGTCTGCACACAGGCTGTGTGCCTGAGGGCAGCATCTCTCCTGTCTTCTCTGAAGGCTGGTGACGAGGCTGAACACCACTTCTGTTCCCACTGCGTGTTGCAGCCAGGTTGGATAACCATGATGTTCCTCTTGGCTTTGTAACTGTACACTTCATGGCTATAATAATAATAATAATATCTGGAGAAAGAAACCATGTCTTTCTCGTGCTTTTACCCTCCTGCTGGAGCCCCATTTTGAAGGGTGCAGCGGGGAGAAAGGGCAGAAGCTTTGTGAGGAGCCGCTGGGAGGAGCTGCCTTTCACCTTAGCAAAGCCACCCCCCCCCCCACCAGCTTGCCCCAGGGCATGTGAAGGAGTCTCCTCAGCTGCATGGCTGCATCCAGCCTCAGGAGCCTCGGCAGGGCTGGGTGAGGGCCAGCCTGACGGCTCTGTCTTTCCTTGTTGGGCTAGCTACCTTCGTGCCTTTCCAAAATTATCTCCTAATTAACCTTGACACAAGCCTTAGCTTTCCAAAAGCCTGTTGGACCTCTGAAACATCTGATGAGGTGCATTCAGATGAGTTTCAGCTTATCAGGGCCAACAAGCAATCTCAGTCCCTTAAGTGTACAGATGGATGCTTAACTGGACTTGTCCTCTTCATCATAGGGAAAGCATGCTACATGCTAAAAAATTTAATTTGCTGATCTTTATGAAATCTATTTATAACAAAATGTACAAAAGGGAAATTAGATTGAAAACTGACTCCAGACACCACTTAGTAAGAATTATTTCATGCCAGTATGTGTTAAATTCAATATCTATTCCATTCATGCAGTGTAGTGTATTAAAATGAACAGCATCTCAAATATGCATTTCTGCATTCAGTTACCTCAGCCTGTTCTTGATGGATCTATTACTGCTGAAGGATACAAATTTCTGCCGACTGTGAGAGAGTTCATGGCCATTTGATGATGGAGGGAAAAAAAAGAAAAAGGGTAAAGTTGAAGGCATGAGGTGCCTCAGCCTAAAAATAGCAGTGAGAACTAACCAGCAGGAAACCCACATCAGAGCAATATATAGGCTGTCTGTGGCCTTTCTTGTGACAGAGCCTGACTGCCACATCACCGCTAACAGATGGTTTATCGTGAGCATTTTCCACTGATAGGGAGGCATTTTTCCAGGCCTATCTCTCGGGGTGCTCTCACCAGAGTTCAAAAACATCCAGAATCACGAGGGCTTGATTTTATTTGAGCCAACAGATGAGGTTCCTACCCAAACCCAAACACATCTTTTTGCCACCAGTCCGGTACCAGCTCTGCCCCGGGACTCCTCCATCAGCAGGCACCTCTCTGCCCTATCCCTGACAGCATCTCTGGCCAGATCTGCTCCCTCCCTTCCCAGAAGGAAGCTGCCCCCACTTTGCACTTGTGCAGCCTGACCTCCAGGCACCCATTGAGCAGCAGGCAGCTGTGCACCTGGCTTTTTGCTTCTTACACCATCCAGCTGCTTAAAATGCCTCTGTCCCAGGGACAAAATCAGGTGTATGATGGACTCTCAAGGGGAAACCACCTTAAAAGCTACAGCAGTAAATGTTGTCCGAAGAACATGAGAAAGTAAAGAAAGAATTACTAGGTGTGTTGGCTGATGTAAATGGGCCACCTTGGCTTCTCTGCACACATTTTCACTTTTCTAAATTTCTTGCCTCCACCTCTGATGTTTTTGCTATATTTGGCTTGATAACTAACTGCATTTCCAGTAACCTTGCAAAGAATTTTGAGCTAAATGAATATGGAAGGTCCTACTAGAAACAGTACGATGGTATTTTGTGTTACATGTAGGCTTATTTTTCTGCCATTTTCCCTACCTGGGTGAAAAAGCTTAAAACATGCATGTGCCTGGTGTTTTTAGAGTGCTGTCCAAGTGCTAATGACTTGTGTGAGGTAAGGACTTCCATTAGCTTTATAAAGAGGGGAAAGATGAGGCTGATGGAGGAAGAGACTTGCTAAAAAAGTCAGAAGGGAGTCCATGGCTGAGCAGAGGTTGAAACAATGGATGCTCATGTATGCTAAGTCTAGTAAATCAAAGCTCTCATTAGTACTATATGTCTGCACTGACTTACATGATCAAAGATTTTGCATCCCTCCCTTTCTGGTGCATGCTGAACCCCTGATTCAGAAAATCAAATGCTTATCCATAGGCAATAAAAACAAATGAACTCCAAAGCATTAGCTTTTGTAGGAAAAGTAGGGCAGGGACTGTGCTAGAGTGTGCTGTTTACAGCTGGGTTGCAATATCTGCCATCTGTTACGTTGGTCAGAATCAGCCATAGATGTGCTGTATACTGCAGCACACCTGTGCAGACTGACTCACTGAGACAGCCGAAATTTTAGCCCCCAAAATTAGGGCTTCCAGAAAATGCTGGGTAAGGATAAAAATCAGTGGGCCAGTCCAGCACCAGAGATGTGTTTAAAAGGAATCCATTTTTGCCAGGGTTAAATCTTCCCATTCAGAGGTCTCCATTTGGAGCCTGGCTTTGTCATACAAGACTAATTGACAAACCTCTGCACTATGATATTATCCCTGTCACCCCACTGAAACACAGTAGTAATGCTGGCTTCTGTAAATCAGGCTGATCTTAAAAAGGAGAGTTAAATGAGCATCGCATTATAAACCACAAAGCACATTCATCACTCTGCTACAAACCATAAATCTGACAAGTACATCCATCAATTCAGCACCTTTCTTTCAGGTCCGTGTACATGGAGATTAGTAACTTAATGGCTCCAGAAAGCTTTCCCTTCTTAAATACACTCTGGAGTCTGGACTTTCATTTACTGCAGTTACCAGAAGTGGAGCTCAGCCATCTATAGCCGTGTTCCTGTGCTGAGATCTCCTGCAAGGGAAAACTCCACCTCTTTGCAGAGTGCATCTAGAGTAAATGGATCTAAAGATAAGTTTTCAGTTATTTGCTGTCAGACTGTAAAGATTTATTGAGTGGGTACTCTGGGTCTCCTATAATACCATGTTTTCATTACCCGCTTCATGGATGGGCCAGGGAATTATAAAATCTGCAAATGAGGGTGAGCTGCAAGGGGTTCTACACACCTCTGGAAGGCAGGATTTGAAATGGCTAGTGGGAAAATTGTCCCAGGAAAATAGTATGTGATTCAAGAAGGACCACCAATGAGAAGACTGCTTTGTCCTCTTTTGAACACGGTATTGCCACACTTCAGGAGAGATGTGAGCCAGCTGGTGACAGTCAGATAGAGAGCAGAGAGGGAGAAAAACATGACGGGTGAGGAAAGAGTGAAAAAACTGGGCTTAACGAAGAGAAGAGGTGAATGAAGGCAGACATGACAATGATCTCTAAACACACAAAAAGCTGCAGTAAGAGAGATTTAGTTTTGTTGTTAGGACAAAGCTTCCTGATAGCAGTGGCAGGTAGATTGCCTGGGAAGGCAGTGGTGTCTCCATTGTGGGAAGCTTTGAAGAGCTGACTAGACAAACAGTAGATGGTGCCTTGTGGAAATGGGGGGACAAGATGTTATTTGTGCTCTTCTGGCCGTTTTCTATAATTCTGTGTTTGGCTAGCACTAGGTCTGTTAGTCCTACAGGAACATAACAATCCATGCTCTGCCTGCCTGTTTTCCCATGCACAGTAAGATTTTGGAGGAAGCATATCTAGCAGTTTCCCACTTGCATCTTTCCTATCTCTTGCTGAAGAGTAGGTCCAGACTAGTCATTGCATCTTCCCTTGTTTTTCTTGATCCTTTGGGGTGAACAGCACTGGAGCCAGCCCAGCCCTGCTACACTGAGGGGAACACGTGGGCTTCAGAAGCAGCACTTGTGCAAACTCTCCTGGAGGCAATGCCACCAGACTGCGGTGTGCCCCCAGAAACAGCTTTTAAAAGTCAAATCTCAGGCACTGCTTTTAGATGAAGCAGCTGACTACATAAATACTGGCTGTAAAATATCTCAACCTCCAAACACAGTTGCAGTAATTCTGACAAATGTTATGCCAAGCCCAGTGGAAAAGAATCCTGCTATGTCTAGCACTCTGGGGGAAGGGGATGGTGGTTTGGAGGAAGAGGGTGGTGGTTTGAGATGGGTGGAAGGGCGACTTGAAGAGGTTTTGGGGGAAAATTTTAGGATTCCATATCTTGCACCTGCCGCCTGTGGTTGTGAGGGTCTGTACCTGATGCTGTGGGATTGACGATGTTCTTCCAGATCATTAGGGCTCAGATGCTATGACACTGCTGCTGACCCCCATCTCCCCTCCTCCTGTCTGGAGGAGATATTGCTGCCCTTCTGTCTGAGCTGCGCCCTCCCCCCTGCACCCAGCCAATGTGCTGCAGAACATCAGTGAAGCCATAGCTTCCCATGGCATGGTGCCACTCATCCTGTGCCCTGGCACATGGCAAGAGAGCATCTTCTTAGGCCTGACTGGGAAGGGGAGAAGAGTGAGGTCAATCCTACCTTCCCAGTTGCCATCCTGTCAGCTGGCCTTGCAGCCAGTGGGACATTTCAGTGGATTCTTTTTCTACCTCACCCATAAAATATATTTTGTTGTTATCAGGAAATGTATCAGCCTGAAAACAAACAAACAATCAATCAATCAAACAAACAAACAAACAAACAGTAGCAGCCTTCCCTCACCCCCTCAACAGACTGTGGCCATAAGCAGATGCCTGGGGAAGAATAAGAACAGGGCAAATGTGTGTGCTGCTTCATCTAATAAACTTCCCTTGCTAAATAATTTAGGTCAAGTCAATACACAGAAATCACAGCAACTGAATTAAGTGTGTGCTGAGAAAGCTGTAGGTTTATTCTGTGTTGCAGCTGAAGCCCAGGTAAATTTGTACCTATCCAGGTGGTGCACAGTGCTGCAGGTAAGGAGTTGGTGATCACCTGAAGTGGAGCTGATTCCAGGGACAGACAGGACCTCACCACTGACCTGTTATGTCCTTTAGGATGCAGGGTGGATCTGAGCAGGCCTGGAACCCGTGAAAAAGGTGCTGTTAGTATATTTCTTGACCTGGTGTGCTTGCTCATATACTATACCGTTACTCTCCCCTAAGACTGCTACCTATGAAAGTACTTCTGGTGCATATGTTTCAGGTATGTGCATGCAGCTTTAAAGCAGGTCAGCTTATGAGTGGACACTAGACTACCAAGAGCTTCAGGGGTAGTAGGCTTGTCTAGTAAGAAAGATTTCTGTCCCTCTATAAACCAAAGTGTGATAAAGATGCACTCAGCATGTTAAGCCAAACACCCTGAATGCTGAAAATACAAGAATCAAAGAAAGATGTCCCTCCAAGCTTAATCCTGACCCTTTGTGCCAGTTTATTATGGTACACTCAGTAATTATGTGATCACATACTATTTTTTTCCAGATGCTCTCCTGCTTCTTTTCTCATGACTAAGTTTAGTAACTATTCGCTAGCAAGTTCTACAGAGAAAAACACAGATAGGAAAGGTTGATATTCAACTGGTTTTAATAGGCCAAATTTGAGAAAATGCAACTGGACACAGCAAATGCTGCGGCTTGAGCTCCCCTCCTGCAACATTTCCAGCCTGTGATGTACAGCACAGCGGTGCAAAAGCTTGTACAAGACCCACAGAGGCTTTTTAACAATGGAGAGAGATGGGAAATTTAAATAAGGAGGTTGTGGATGTAGATGAAATGACTACATGGATCTGGGGAAAGAAAAGGGAGTGTCGTGCAGCTGCTGTTCTTTCCTATGACCAGGAGTAGCGTGTTGTATCATATAATACTTAAAGAGGAAGAAAGAGACTAAATCCTTCTCAGAGGTATGGCACGTTCCATTAGACTCAAGCTGAAAACCTCGTCTCAAAACAAATCTGAACATGAGAGAATTTAACCACTAGAGACAAACTTCATGGTTAGCACACAGCTCTTGGGTAAATAATTATACCAAAGCATATTCTTTTCCTTTTAAAAAGGTCTAAATAATTATGGAAGCCTGTCTTTGAGAAAAATTGACCAAGCTTAGCATATTTTAATTAGCTTCCATCTTCCCAAAGGGAAAAATTGAATGAGGTGGTATACTCCTTAATTCACCTTGCCAGAAGGACCATCTTTGAATGCCTGACCTGTTACGGAAGTGTCACTTTTTAACATAACTCAGCCTGGCTTAACCCATCTTGACAGGATATAATAACCTGGTGCAGCATGTTAAGAAGAAATAGTCATCCTTGTGGACTGGGCTTTGGATCCAATAGCACTGATACAGAAAAAATACTGGGGGAAAAAAAGAAACCCTTAGAAGTGGATTGTAGGAATGAGAGGTATTTGATCAGGTGGCATAATCTGATGGTCCCAATGGCCAATGATGTTGTGTTTTTCAGTAGTGGTGAAACAGTCATTGCTGTTCCTGAAGTGTGAGAGGTTAGGATGCTTGAATAACTAAATTAGACAAAATCTAGCAACTTTCAAAACTCCACACAGTTAATACTTTTGTTTGGTTAGTGCAGTAGGTATTTCATAGTGATTATAAAACAATTGGGATTTTGGATGGCCACAAAATTGTGGAATTAACAGTCACACCAGAGGTCTCACCTGGCTTTAGCCATCTAAAGGTTGTCCATGTAGTGAGTGTTTGGTGGTTGATGTAGATCAGGTTGGCAGTCTCAGTCCAAGCCACAGTGGTGGCCAAGTGTTCACAGCAGAGCAATGAAGGCTTGGAGGGGCACTGAACTTGAGGTGTCCTGGGTCAAGGTTTTGGCTGCAGATCTTCCTGAGCTGGCAGTGAGCAAGCTCAGCAGTTGCTGGGATGTCTACCTGGGCTGCTTTCACTTCCTGTAAAGCCCTGTGTTGGACTGGACTGTGACCATACTGGACTGTGACCAGATGGGGATGAAAAAGACGCAGTCTCCCTGCTAGAAACAGCCCCAGGAGGTGCTCAGGGTGCAGAGGCAGGCATGGTGGGTGCTGCTTTCCCGCAGTCTCTTTTTAGGACTCAGCAGAGGGATTGAGTTCTCCAAGTGATGTCAGCTAGGCATGGTCCTTCAGCCTCAGTTGGGCTGGAAATATTTTTAGAATTTTTATTGTACCCTTGAGGAAAATAACAACATGAATTCTTTGGCCTTCATAATTTCACCTTCATCATGGTGGTGTGAAATAGGCTATCCCCAGTTTATAACTGGGGGATCTCAGGCAGAAGGCAAGTCAGGTGGCATGGTCAAGGGTCCCCAGGAAGCCGGTGGTGGGATTTGGAGGTGAGGAGGCCATCCTCACACCCCATGCGATAAAGGCCTGTTAGTCATTAACTGGAGCTTATTGCAGCTGATGGCACTGTTCCATCTTCTTCAGCAGGAGCCTGATGCAAAGCCTAGTGGTGCCGTTGGAAAGGCTCCTGCTTGCATGACGGGCTTTTGGCCAGTTCTCTGTGCTCTGCCGCCAAACGTTAGTTTGCAAATGCAGTTTACAATTTCCTCTCTCTTCACTTACTGCCATCAAGGGCTCAGCTGAATACAGCAATAAGGAAGCAAGGAGGGTCAAGTTTATAAATGACTGTGGGAAGTTTGGTTTCCATGGCTGCCAGCAATTACTGTGCAGACTCAGATGAGTGGAGATTACAGCCCAGGGCTGCTATTTTGCACGCTGGCAAGACACAATAACAAATGACAAACTTAATTCACTGCTGCAGCGGGGAGGAGGCATCTCACTCAGTGAACCTGGGGCTTATCTTACAGGGGAAGCATCTCTAAGTGGATTTCTCCTTTTTCTGGCTGTGCTGTTGCCAGCTAATGCATATTCTTCAGTCACTAGCATCATTTCACCTCGGAGATCTTAAGTCTATTAGTCACTCACCCTTTCTATTTCTGGACCTGGCAAATGTTAAGTAAATAAGAAAATCCAGACCCCAGAGTGGGCTTAGAGGTCAGCCTTATTTTTAATTTTTTTTTGCCCAAAAGATCTGCTGAGTTCTTTACTATTTGAAATACAAAATAAATAGTTGCTCAGCTAAGATGCAGGGTGGCAGCTTGCATTCCAATGGGGCTGGGAGCTCACCTCTCTCCAGAACACTTCCACATGCTACCTACCGTCAGTGCAGATGCCAGGAACTTTATTTATAAGATTACAAGTCCACACTGTGGAGCCATTTATTACTATTAGCAATCAATTAATAATGTACAGCCATTTGTACTAGCTCAACTTGGTATCGTGGCTTGAGACACAGTAAAGGGTATATACTTTGGCAGTGCATGGTGCACATTAGTATTCCCAGCAGGAAGGTTTTGTGAGAGCATCTCCAGCTATCTTGAGCTCTTCCTGGTGCCTCTGAAGCAAAAGAAACCATTTGGGGCAAAAGGGAAACTTTGCAGTCTGCTCAGTGCTGAGTGCACACAATAATCAAATATATAGCTATATAGTGAGTTGGAACCGAGGCAGTGCTTTTCAACTGGTATCTTAGCTGTTGTTGCAATGTCCTGACACAGCAGACAAGTAAATGTTTGTTTCCAACAGCCATGGGAGAAAAGTACTGGAAGTAGAGTTATGCGTCAAGGAACAGACTCAGAGGCAGGTATCACTCAGCAAGTAGCTACTCCACTGAAATCAGTGGTACTTTTGCTATTGATGTCTTCCTTTCTGTTGGATGCCAAAAGATGGTGGTCAGGTCACGCCCGCAGCCATCACTGGTAAAATGAGCAGTTTGGCTCTTGGAGTTATGCCTTGGAAGGCAGATTTGCAAATCCCAGGACCGTTGTCCCAGATCTTCTCTGGAGCATCTCCAACTCACCAAACTGTTTCTTGAGCTGAGCAGGCTGGGTTCCTGGTGTAGATGCACAAGTTTTAAAAAAAAGGTGAACTTATCTCCTTACTGCCCTCAGAGCTGGCATCCATCAGGTGTTTTATCGGATGTTTTGGTGACAGTATCACACTGGATATTTGTGCTTGACTAATTGGGGTCCATAACACATTTCTTAAGACATTCCTGCCTGTTCTCCATCCTGTAGATACCACCTATATTTTCTGTTCCTAGATACATTTACTTCAAATATGACTGAACTGAACACATATAGTTCTTCACCAAGAAGTTAAAAAGTTGTTTGTATCAGTGACCTCTCCTTACAATTTTCCACTCTTCCAATCTTAGTATGACAGATTTTAGTAACAGATTTTAGAAGATCACAGGTATGGATGTAAAATACCATCATGCCACCCACCTATCCTTGTAGGACCCAACCCATAAGACAACTGAAGGATAACAGCTTTCTGTGTTCAATCATATTTTCAGAGTCATCAGTCACTTTAACCCATTTACTAC
Organism: Syrrhaptes paradoxus; assembly: GCA_013400615.1. Lineage (NCBI taxonomy): Eukaryota > Metazoa > Chordata > Aves > Pterocliformes > Pteroclidae > Syrrhaptes > Syrrhaptes paradoxus. The sequence continues at coordinate 105,479 of VZTO01019593.1, forward strand.
ATACCCTGTTGGTTTTGTATTGTTCTAGGATTTAAATACATCTGGTGTGTGGTACCAAGTTGAATGCTTTGGAAAATCTTAGTGTTTTTTCATCAACACCATTGACTTCATCAACTAACCTTGTAATAAAGGTAAAGAAAGATATTAAGTTCATTTGACAGGGTCCGTTTTCCATAAGCCTCTGCTGATGGGCCATGAATTATATTCCCCCTATTAGCTGCTCCGTTATTTTACCTGGGATCGATGTCAGCCTGACAGGCCTATAATTACCTGGGTCGTCTCCTTTACCCTTCTAAAATATTAGCTCAACACAAGCTTTCTGTCAGTCTGGTGGAAATTCCCTGCTGCTCCATGAGTTATGGAAAATTAACATTCACAGTACAGAAAGCTGTAGCCAAAGCAGCACAGGGCAAGACAAGGCTGTCTTCTCTTGCTCCCCATCATCTGCCACGCTCAGAAGGTGTCCCCCAGCATCCCTGGTATTATCACAGATACTCATGAAAGTTGGACTTCGGCCACTTCCCTTGCTTCCATGAGTGCAGGACCCCCTTTCTTGCCAGCACCACTACACAATGTCTTTCTTCTGCTCCATACCATGGTCCTGGCTTCCACATTGTGGGTTTTTGGGACCAGAGCTGGGGTCTCTGGCAGAGCCATGCCCCCTGGGGAGCACATCCCAGTTGGGGGTGGCAGAAGCTAAGGGTGTCCTCATTGCGGTGGCTGGGTTGCTGGAGCACAGGGCTGCTGGGACCCAAGAAGGGATGGTGTGTCTGGCAGCTTTGCCTCCCGCCTGGGAACCAGCCCAAGGGAAACAAGTGGTTCCCCTTTTGATGCTGAGTCTCCTGGCGAGCAAAACAGGGACAACTGTTTCTTGACAGTGAGATTTGTGAACTGTAAATGAGAGAAGGTAAATGTTAATATATTCTTTGTCTTATTTTTAATTTCCCGCCACCCCCTTCTTTTTTTCCACCTTCTCGACAATCCTGTTTCTGCTTCTGCCTGCTTCTTAACCCTTACTTTTGTCTGGGCTTCTGCTGCTGTTATCTTACCCAGGCAGGTCTGTCTGAAACAAATGCATATGCACGTAAGCACAAGAATCCACAGTGTGTTGGACCACAAGATGAGTGCTGTGGCTTTCATGCTCTGGAGCTGTTCTCATATGTGTAGGCTGCAATTTTAACTGATGTCAAGGTCCCCTGGGTGAGAGACAGACATCTTTCAATATATAACTAAAAATTGGCGTAATAGCTATAACTTCTGCAAGGAGGCAAGCAGACTCATGTACAGGAAAGAGTTCATAATCAATAATATCAATAACATCACAGAGCAAATACACAAGCTCCTGCTCTCCCCATTCATGTAAGCACAAACAGAAGTCAGCACACACACACAGTGCATGAAGGTGCTGAAAGGGAGTGCTCATGACAAGCCAGGTTAGATGTAACCCGTTTTTTAATAGCTGATTCTTTTTTTTTTAGGCATGTATTTCAGCATCTTCTCTTGATCTATGCCTTTGGGTACAGTGTACCTTCTCATCCCAAAGCCAAGAAATTTTTATTGCAAGGTTCTTCATGGATCCCTTAAGCTGAACTAATTTGACTTTTTCTCTGGCCTCTGAAAAAAAATAAATCTCAAAAGTTACTGGTCTTTGATTCCAGAAGTGGTCTGAGTTAGGGAGGGAGGAAAGTTAAAAAATTAAAGAAATTAGGAAGGAAATATGTAGAATTTTTCCCCGTGGGCTATTGAGAAGGGACAGAGCCAGTGCAGTAGCAGGAAGTGATCATCCTGTCAGGTCAATGAGATGGAAGAGACACAGAGAACTCACTTGTATTTATGAGGGACCATGCAAGATGCTAAGCACAGCTTGCATTTGGATATTAGTTTGCAGGCAAGTGGTGTTTCTCTTCCCAACACAGGCCCCATAGAATAGTAATAAGGGAATGTTAAGGACTGCAACCAGCTCAGGTTTATTTTATTAGTGTGTGTGGTTATCAGGCAAAGCCTAGCACTGGGGATCCTGTTACACACCACTGCTTCCCAGACATTACTCCAAGCTTATGAGAGGAGCACTTTTCCCTCCTGGGGGACTCGAGATAATTGTTGATTTGGAGAGTGAAGATGAATGGCAATGCTGAAGTGTGTGCACGCACACACACATACACAAAAAATGTCAGACTTCACTCCCCGTGTTTTAATTTAGATGCTTCAAGAAGAAGCTGAGTCATTGATTTCCCTCTCTGGGATGAACCCTAAACAACAGGTAGCACACAATTTGTTTCTCTGTCTTCCTGATAGCAAGTAAATGAAGTGGCACTGCTGAAGCCACTCATCGACCATAAAGCACCCACCCTAGCATACAGAGGAGATCATTGGAGTAATGACACAGTGCACCCCAGGGAGGGTGGTATTGTAGCTTTAGCTCTTGCTTGCCTGCAGGAAAACAAGCCTGAGCTGAAACTGGAGTTGCTTGGTAACTTAACTCCCAGCCTGAGCTGAGGGTGCTGGTATTTACTGGAGACACTGGAAGGCAGCAAAGTCTTAGGACTAGACACACCTGTCCTTACACATTTAAAGTTCAGCTGAAAACTTTTTGACCTTACTTGTGGCTCCCACTATAGATCAGAGTCCAGGAAAAGTTTATGTAGGTGCAGAGCTGGTATAAAAAGGTTAAAATCCTTTAGCCATGCGGACTCCACAGGCACAGGCAAATGAGTTCATGTAGCTCAGTAACTTTATGGAGGTCACCTGAGACAAGGCATTTTGTTTCCTTTCTGGACTGAGCCAGTTGGTTATGGCAGCTCAGCCAATGAGTGGTAATTCCATTTCTAATGGCCAGTCTGGCAGACATACTGCAGATATACTGCTCATCCCAGCACTGCTTGAAAGGAGAGGGAATCAGGACGTACAAGTCGAAGGAAGAAGAAGTGTTTGTTGGTGCCCACAGTCCCTGCATGCAGTGGGGTTCTGGGTCATCGGTGGTTTTTCACTGGGAGGGGGAGCAGCTTCTGCCTACTCAGATTAGATGAGTACTGGCAGACCTAGCTCAGTCCAAAGAAAATTATCTGATTTTAAGAAATAATGGAGAAGTAAGCCATTTCCTCCTATGGTATTGCTCTGTTCCCCATATTTAACCTCCACTTATGGACACCAAAGCAGCAATGGCCTTTTTCTGTCACTAGCACATCCCAGCATGTCCAGGGACTGCTTTGGCCCTCAATGAAAGTGAAGTCAGCTCTAAGTACACTCCAGGCAGGTCCCGGGAATCTCACGTGTTGCCAAGGCTACACAGCTTCTGGTGTCCAAAATAGCCTAAATCTGTCTGCTAGGCAGTGGTGCCTGCAGCACAGATATCTCCAGAGCGACAGGGTCCATCTTGCTCAAGGCAATTTTATGACAGGGACTCCTTTAGGTCAGGGTTAACTCCCGTTGGAGTAATATTCACATATGCTGCAGTATTTGCATGCATGACTATGTATGACCTTAATTGTATGAGTGGTTCTTGTACAATGCACAGGCAAGGGCCAGTCCTCTGTTTCTCAGGTCCAGCACAGGCCATTTAACACCTGAAGAGTATGTTGAAAACATGAAGTCCATCAGGATATTAATTTCTACCACCATATCCAGCAATGTAGCCCTGTGTGTTGAGGTGTGCAGACTGCTGGCAGGTCTCATTGCCCCACTGTGGGACAGCAGGAGTGATTCCTGCTGCTCCATCCCAGCAAGCGCCTCTTTAGTGACCTGGCGATGACAGGGCAAGGAGGGAGGAAGGATTTCTCACAGCCCTAATGTAAACAGCAAAGAAAAAAAAATTGTGAAAAAAAATCATTTGACAGCTTGTCTTTAATTGCAGAGCATCAGTCTTGTGTATTGGCCTGGACTGAGCAGGTGGTCCCTCTGGGGTACAAATGTCTCTTGGTCTCTGCACTGTTTGTCTGGGAGCTGGAAGGGATGCCAGTAAGTCATCGGGAAATACCATGTTGTCACAGACACAGAGGTGCCTTAATTTCCATAATAATATTGTTTTCTTCTCTTAATTATTGATAGTCTTCCTATATGATAATAGTCTTTAAAAATTTATTAAGCAGAGTGGTTCTATTCCGAAAGAAAGCTTCGTCTTGGAACTGCCTGGAGGCTTTATCCCACAGCAAGATGTTTGAAGGAGAAAGAATAACCTAACAAATAATATATTGGATAGAGACTTCAGGAACCTCACTTTGGTTCTTGACTGTGCCATGGGTGTCCTCTGTCACCTCTACTCCCTCACTTCCTAACCATGGTGCAGAACAAGATTTATTTCCCTGGTGTGTGCTTTCTTTTGAGCCTTTAATTGTCTTGCTTCTTACTCTGCAGAGGAGACAGTGGTCCAGGGGGTTGGTGTCACCTGGGGGAATTTAACTGCTGTTGAAATACATACAGTAATGTGGGGAGCACTGATGTTGATTAGGAGAGGGTCTGGGAAACAGATGTAACTGCATTGTGGGGGTTTTACGGCCATTTTTCAGGTGATGCTGGCCAGCCTCTAAGGCAATGACCCAATGCTGTCATTAAAATAAACCCCTAGCTTTAGAGTTAAAAAAAATCTCTTAGCTGTCATCTCAGACCTGCTCAGGTATGCCCCAAGAGAGAGTACCTGATGGCAGCCTTCTCCCTTACTGTCCTCTACAAGTCCTGTAATGCCAAGATCCAGGTGAGGCATCAGAGAGCAAGCACAAAGATTATCCTTAATGGAATTTTGTGCTGGTATAAATAGTAATCCAAACCAGTAATCTGGTAGGTAGCTCACAGACTCCCTCCAGAATATTATCTACATGGTTCAGGTAGGGAATACAAGGCAAAGAGTTTAAGCAATTTATCCCAGAAAGCATACAGGCCAGGAGCACAGCAGGAGCAGCACTTGGATGGACCCATGTGTGTGCACTCCTCTGCTCTGGCTGTTTGGCAGTGGAGTTTATCTCCTTAAGGAAAACAGAATCCCCTGCTAGGATTGTTTAAACTTACTTTGCAGAACTCATCTATTCCAAACGACTACCCAAAGTTATCATTTACATGCAACCAAGTATTGTCTCAGAAGTAATTTACTTCTGATTACTTTTATAATGTGCATGCTAGTCGTATGCAGCTGCAGAGCATTACATGATAATCAGCCCTGCACTTCGGAGGGGGATGCTAACTGGGCCAACACAATCCAGACCCCCTCACCAGTGAGAAGTAATCTGATTATTCCCTAAGATTATCTATTGGTTTTCCTCCGCCCCTTTTTACACCCCAGGACATCCATCACTTGTGGAGTAGGCCACTAGGTGGAAGTGTTGGCTGAGCAAGCTCCGGAGCTAAGAGAGGAGCAAGTCCTAGGTTCTTGGCTTGCTTTCCCTTTAGGAACGTCTGTGCTAGCAGCCTGGACTCAAACTCGATTTGTTTGTGGAAGGCATCATTGGAGAAGGAGGTCCATCATTTTACTGGTGCATTGTTTTACGACCTGCTGTTGAATAAAATAAATGGAGAAATTGCAACTTAAATTGAGGTGAGCAGACACCTCATTGAAGCAGCCCCACAATAAGGAAGCTGATTCCTAAAAATGCTGGCAACTGCCGAGTTGCTGCTGAGCTCAGCAGTACTGAAAAATAGGGCTGTTAGTTCAAGTACCTTAAAAAATATAAAAGCAACTAACCCAGCCCCCTTGGCTTCACGGACCAGCTTGATACAGTCCTGGCCTGTCATGTTGTCCTGCTACCTCCTTACGCTCTATTTTTCTGCAAGTCAAAAATTCTGGGGAAAATTAGCTTTTGTCCGATGATGAGACAGTTCTGGCTGGAGAAGAGCTGGTGCCTCCCTGCCCTGCTGGCCTTGATGAGATGAAAGGGGTGACCTGGGAGTACATGCTGCTTTCAGCTGCATGAGGAAGATTGATCACAACAGGGAGGCTGAACACCATGACCAGAGCCTGCCTTCCCAATGTGAGTGATGGGGGCTTTGTTGCACAGAGATGGGGACTCACAGGCAATGGGGTAGCTTGGCTGCTCCCCTGTCACACACCAGAGTGCTGCTAAACCTGCATGCCATGAAGATTTCTTACTCCAGGATGATGCTTCTCTTAAAGCGCGAAGGAGGGGGCCAACAGGAGTTTCTCTGCAGCCAGAAAGGGCAGGTTTACCAGTGGAAGGAGGTGTTCCTGCATGGGAAGCTGCTGCTTTACTTCTGCATTTACTCGCCCAACAGTTCCCACTTAATTAAAATGTTCCAGCAACAATAAATTCTTCAGTGCCCAGTCTTGCTTGTTAGCTGCCTACATAGCAGGGTTCACAGGGCTGCTGCATTTCTCTGCTCTGCAGTGGCTGCGTGGCACTCACCATGCCCACTGCTTCTCTTTACTGCCTTTCTGCTCTGCCTAAGCATGAAGAGCTTGTACCTAAAGGGGACATAAGTGCATCTCGAAAGGACAGGGGACTAATTTGGAGAAGTGGCAGATCCTGGTGTACACAGGTATGGATACTGCAGTGTGATAGCTCTGTAAATCCCCCAATGCCACCCAGCTAAGGTGGAGGATTGGATGCTGAGAGTTAAACACCAGCTTTCTGGAGAGAGCACCTTGATGCACTCTTGAGAGAAGATGGGGATGATGAAAATAAGTGAGTGCCTTTTAATAGCACTTTTCTTGGAGCTGTAAGGAAGAACTGTGAGTTAAGGGGACAAACTATGCAGACTCAATCATATAAACCTTAGGAGGATTCATGTAAGTAGGAACTTATCAGTTTCCCTTGTGGCAGACAGGGACAACCCCACTGTGTTTATTGCCTTAAGGGCTGTTGTCTTTTGGGTAGCTCTTTCAAGAGAGCCTTTTGAGGGACTGGCTGGCCTTGTCACTGCATTGTCCCAGCCTCCCAAGCGCTGAAGCTAAGCCAGGAGGTCAGGGCAGCTGTTTTTTAGGAGATTGCAGCCTCTGGGCTGCTTCTCATAGCAGATGAACTGTGCTATTTCATACAACAGAGAGGTGACAGGTTGAGATGCAGCTAAGTCAGCTAATAGTGACACAGCCATGTAGCATTTTGGATTAGTGCTTTTTTTCCTACATGCTCCTGTGAGTTAAAGTTGGGCAACCTTAGGTTAGTACCTTCAGGGTACATGTTAGGAGACACTCATTATTAAATATTAATATACCCCTTCCCAAAAATTTATATTTCCCATGCCCTTTACATTTTCATAGCATAGACCTTGGTGGATATTACAACACATTCATTACTTCTTAGAGGCCACACATAGCAGCCAAAGGGAAATTGCTGGAGGGGACACTAAAGAAATGCCATTTCATCTTCTGTGCTTCTCCGTAGACCATCTGTTGAAGCAAAAGTGTCAGGTACCAGACCTACCACTTTGCTTGCATGTTGCAAGATGTTGCACTTGGGGCTGTGATGGTCTGGTTCATGATGGCAGAGTGAAGTACCTCCAGTTTTTTCCCCTCTGTATGGCTCACAGTGCCTAGAAAGAAGATTGTTGGTGTGCCAGAATCAGTGGCCTGCAATACATCCCTAGTGTTGGTTTTATTTTGCATGGCGCTGTAGTCACTGACAAAGTGATAGCTGCTACCAGCACAGCAGCAGCCACCATAAGTGGGGAACAGCTTCAGAACACAACAAAAGGCCACCAGCTCTTGATCTCCTGACTTTCCTTTGCTCTCTTGGGAAGTGCCCTGTCTTGACAAATATGCCACATTGTGAGCAGAGCTAGTGATAGATTTGCAAAGCTGAGAGCCTTTACCCCTGAGTCTGGCCGGTCAGACTAGGTTTGTGATGCCCCAGTCCCCTGCAGAGAAAATGAAGCTACTGCAAGCATTGGGTTAGAGGATGAGACCATACAGTCACACGGTATCTTTGGAGCCATGGAAATCCTGTCAGGTGGAAGGTACAGAGGTTAAGGCATCCCAACACTGGATATACTAAATAATGCAACAGACCATTATGTTAGGAAAAATGTCCTGCCCCTGTGGTGGCTTCATCAGAGCCTCACCACTGAGGGCCTTGTGGGTATAACTATGGCCCAAGAGGAGGGCAAGGCTCCTGCCAAAGATGCAAAGAGGGTCCAGCCAAAGTGCTAGCACTGATTTATTCCAGCTGAAGATCCACTCCAAATGCATATGTTCAGTGTGTTTTTATGCTCCCCAAAAGCAAATTCCCTTGTTTTCTGAAACAGCAAGGTTAACACTTAGCACTTGCTAACCACCTTACATGTTCAGTGTGCTATACAAATATTAACTAATGAATCTCATAATGACATAATTAAATCTTATTTTACAGTGATTGAATGTTATCTTGCACTTTGTACTATATTGTAATTACAAAGATAGGAAAAAAATAAATTAAATGATGGATCTAAGAGTGAGAATGATTTACAGTTTTATGGTTTCTTTTTTTCCTCTTCCTTATATCCAAGATGACAGGAGAAACCAGCACAGTTCTCTGAAGGCCAGGACTTGAGAGCAAACTAGTTCAGCAGATGAACAGAACCAAAACCCTGCGATAGTTTTTTTCAAGATGGTCTTTTCAATGTTGGCCTTTTTCCATTTGCCTGAGACATAAGCTTTGGTCTGAGCCCAGTCCAGTCGGGGTCTCCCATTGCTCTCGAAGAAGCCAAAACTAAATGCAGACAGCAAAGGATACTCCTTCCCCTGGCCCTGTCCCCTGGGGACAAGGGTTTGCTGGGTAATGCCAAGGAGAGCACAGATCCATCCCAGCATACAGCTTCCTTGGCTCCCTGTTCACATTTCTATGTGTCAGACAGCCCACCACTCTCCCTCCAGGACCCCCCATGGGGTCTGTGCCTCTGCAGGACCTGGCTCTGCAGCTCCTATGCTCCCTGGCCTGATAGCAGCCCTGGAAAACTGAATGCTAGGGGTTTGATCCAGGGAAGTGTGGAGCAGGGCACCCAGCCACCTGAGGTGCTGTGTGGGGGGTGGCCTGGTGGCAACCCCCTGCAGCGCCCACCCACGTGAGCTGGCTGAAGCAGTGTGTTTGCAGACACCTTCCTGCCTGCTGATCCGCAGGCTGGGGCGACGAGCAAGCTGTGAGAGAGGGTGCAAAGATGGTGCATGAGAGGAAAGGAAAGACTGCTATTTAACACAGGATCACCCACCTACAGCCTCCTCCATGTGACATTCTGTCATAAAGAGAACAACATTTGACTTGAGGGTTTATTTATATGAAACCATGTTCCAAAGGGAATGCCTTCCTCCCTTATCTCTCCTGCCTTGTTTGCCAGGGATAAAGCTCTTCTGAAGCTCCCCTTAGGACACAAGGATTGCTCTTTTGGCATGGAGCAGGTGGGGCCAAATTGCTGTTGCTGGGGCAGGATATTTCCTCTGAGGCGTCCTGCATTTGAAATATGGGGATGGGCTGCAAGCTCATTTCACCAAGGCAGCAAAACTTGGGGTTCCTTGCAAATAAAGCAGTCCCATGAGGCTGGTGGGACCAGGCTCTGCTCAGCAGAAGACACAAAGAAGGGCGTGTCTGGCTTCAGACTACCATCTGGATAGCCAGAAACCTGCTCTGCTATGCTCCAGATGTCCAGTGCTCCCAGGAGAGCTGTGAGTTTCTGAAATGCTGAGGAATGGCATGACTTCTACTTGGCAGATCTTTTAGTGACCTGCAACTCTGTGTTGGCAGCTGTTTTATGGTGGGCAGCAGCAAATCAGGCACAGGCCCTGAGGCAATGTGAGCCACAAAGGTGAAAGAAGACACAGGTGCTTGTAGAAGGGCAACAAGACTAATTCAGTCTATGACAGGAATGTTGCTACAGGAAAAGCTCCAGGATGGAAAATAAAGAAGATGCTGAGGATGATCAAACAGGAATAGAAGAAACAAAGTGGTAAGGAACTGACACCCCAAAATTCCCCATGCAGAGGAGACAGGTGACAAGTAGCAAGCAGGGGAAGCAAGCAGACAAGCTCTGGATGGCTTTCTGCTGCATGGGTGCCCAGCCTTTCTCTGTAGGGTGTGCAGACAGCTGTGGAGAGTGTAGTCAGCCTTGGCTGCCATAGCACTCCGGGCATGGCTGGTGCAGGCAGCAGGAGATATTGCCCAATGGATCTGGTCCAAAACCAGAAGACATCCAGCTGCATCCCTGTGTTGCCTCTGGAGAACCAGAGTGCAAGTAGTTCAATAAGGACCCTATGCTAATGCACCCACTCTGCTGCTAGGACCAGACCAAGCCCCATTCAGGTCTTGGGCATCCCCTTGTGCCTTAGTTTTTTTGTAGGTGTCCCGCTGTGCTAATGAAGACCCAGTGTCAATGCTCCTCAGGGGTGTAGAAAGGGGTGAAGCCACTTGCAGTGCTGTCCAAGATGCCAAATTGAAGTTACACTCCTTCTAGGAATGAAGTTCATGAAACTTTCAGCATTATAGCATGCCTGTTCTGCAGTGGATTAGTGCTGGCAAAGCTTTTGTTATCACTGGCAGGTTCTTTATTTTATTTTTGTGTAAAGTTTTCATTGAACCATGAATATCTGAGTTTGCTTTTGTGTGACCTGATAGCCAAATGCAAGCCTCACACCTCCTGGAGCACTGGACCTGCTCCTGTAGCTTTATAGGAAGTGGTGGGGTCACCAGTGGTTTCCCCTCACCAAGTGATCACTCTGCAGCAAAGGTGAAAGCAGAGAGGAAACTGGCTGAGGCTGCCAGGGAGAGCATCTGCAGTCTGTGCCCTGTGAGTTCAGGCAGATTCTTGCCCTGGCTTTTTGAAACAGATTATATGCATAAGTAATAAAATATCTTGCTCTGGGCAAGTGACCACTGAGCTGCTCCATTAGTGCAGTGGAGTATGGGCACCCCTGGGGAATATGGCAATCCTGAACGAATCTGGCTTGTTACACAGGAGAAGTTAAAGGCTGGGTCACACTCAGATTCACCCAGAGCTCTCATGAAAGGATAATAGTGGAAAAGAGGATGAAGAGCAAAGTGCTGCTCTTCTCCAGGGGGCTGGTGCTGGTTAGTAATCTGCTAGACCAGTTTCTATGGGCCCCTTCTTTCCCTTCATTTCTGAGGCTTCAGTTTCTAAAGGACTGGCTTCCAGTTGGGAAAGGGAGATTTAAGCAACTTTGGTTTCATTTCTGGTCTCCAAGGAACGCTAAAGGGATTGTGTGATGCCACCACAGCTGCCAGCTGCATGGGTGCCCTCTCCCCTTTGTGTAGGTGTTGCCTCTACCCCCCACTTTACTTCTTTTAGTCTAGGTCCATGGGGAGGTGCTGCTACTGGTGTAAGAGGGCTGGTTGCCCAGTAGGGACTGTCACCATGACCCATGGTGGCCTTGCACTGCATGCTTCTCTCAGGTGGAGGAGACAACTGGAACAGCAAGATTTTCTGCCAGATTTTAAGCCCCACTAGACCACAGTGCTGTAAGTGGGAAAGCGTCCCTCTCTTCTGGAAGAGGCTGCCAGTGCTGCTCTGATGGCTGTTCCTGCAGCTTGCAGGGCTGGCCAGGATTGCTGCATTGTTGCTAGGCTGTGCTTCTGCCCCTGCCTCTGCCGCCAGGCATGTCAGACATTGTCCCTGGCACACAGTGGGCTGAGGGGATGCCATCAGGGCATTTCTGCTCCTGCTTCCCATGGGCTGGTGGACAGCCCAGGCACTGGTGCAAACCCTGTGGCAGGACATTTTCCACAAGAGGGCTGAACTGGGCATGCTTAGTGCTGCTCCAAGCACCTTTTCATAGACTATAAGCCAGGCTACGAAAGCTGCTGGCCACATTGTTCACTGGAACTGTTCAACTGGGGCCTTCCTGGGAGGCACCGAGAGGAGAGCTGAGGGCACTTGGCCCCAAAGCAGACCCTGAGCTCACAGCACTTCCTGACAAAGGTAGGTCTGTGCTAGCAGAGATCTCTGCTCAGCCCTTCCTAGGCACAGCTTGGATGCTATGCTGCTCTGCTCTCATCCCCTGCCCACCCATCTGCCTCCCATGCACCTCCAGGCACTCTGCTAACATCTTTGTGTGGCTTCCTATCAACCTGCACTGTTACACACTATGGCAAGGGAGGGTGTCTGAGCTCAGGTACCCTCCAGCTATGCTTGGGGCTGCGCTTGCAGTCTGTGTGTGAGCAGTTAATCTGCTTGCAACAGTGACCTGGAGGTGGTCCTCCAGGTGTACTGTAGACACAGCTGGAGCACCAGCTGGATGAGTAGTTCATGGTGCAGGCAGAAAGCATGCAAGTCATGAACTTGCTGCATTTCAGACAATTTGAGTCCATCCCTAATGCTGCAGCAGAAGCACAAATGTTCATGCTAGCCTCTTGTCAGGAGGTGAGTTTATGTTGTTACCCTGAGATAACGGGGAAATAATGCTTGTACGGGGAAGAGATGCCAATCAAGCCTGCAGGCACAGGGACACAAAGAGGAGAGCTATGTTCTGTCTCTCACCTGGGCTGTGGGCTTTCTCCCTGGGGTCTCTCTTCCCTCCCAAACAAAAGCTCTGCATGATTATGAAACTGTGGCAGCAGACAAAAACCACTGACTGAGGGAGAGAAGCATAGTGGGCAGCCACATATTATCACAGTTAATCCCTGGTATTTTTTCTCTGGTGAGAATTTGTGGCTATCAAATAGGATTAAAAATTGCCACAGGCCGTTTTTGGGGTGCAGAGGGGTGATCAGTTAAGGCTGGCATTGTTTCCTCACTCAGGATCAGCCTGTAAAGCCTAATGAAGGACAGGATAGGAGCTCTGGTGTGGATTAGCTGCAACCCCTCTGTTAACCTGTTCTATCCCACTGAGACGATATTGCAATAAATAATCAAGCACATCAGTGCATAAACATTCTGCTTGCGCTCTCCCCAGGTCTTATTCCAGCAGAGCGAGCATTGTGTATTCCACACCAGGCTAATCATGGAGAGGAAATTTGCTGTGGACTGGAATCTCATCAAAGCAAACAACAGCAATCTCAATGAATTGCACCGACCCAAGTGTCTGCTTTAATCACTCACTCATGTGTTTCCTTTAGTAAAATAAAAGAAAACACAACACATGTAAACTTGATCGCTCTTAAATGAACAGTTTAATCCTGGCACGGCTGTTGCTTGTCTACATAAGGAAGGGGATTGTCTTTACAGACAGCCTTGCAGATGCTGCGGCACTGAAGCGCGTGTTGCATGGTAGAGGCTAAGAAGATAATAAGCAAGGGAGGGCAGTGATGCTGGATAAAAATCTGCTGCAAGGGAGATTAAAAAAAAAGCCATACTGTAAGTAGGATGGACCGGACAAATGCTTTGGAAATCAGGGAGTGTGCTACTGCTGCCACAGTGGATAAGCTCAATGGCTGGTAGCAATTGCAGGCCTGGGTAATGTTGGGGGGTCACCAACCTTTTCGTTCTGGAAGGATCAATGAAGGCTGTTAGGGAGAGAGATATTTAGAGGCAACAGAAGCTGCTGCCCAAGGCAATCTGCTAGATATGCAACTCCTCAGGCCAAAGATAGGCTGCACCAAAAGCAGTTCTTTAGGCTAGCTAGACTTTGAAACCTGCTCCTTCTACCTCTGGGCTGAATTGGATGATGTCTACTGAAACAGAACGTAAGGTTTTGTTTCATGAAACTTTGGTCGTATTACATTCACTTATGGTGGTGTTGCACTTCAGCTCATTTCATGAATAAACACTCATTACATCGTGCTCTCCCCTCCCCCCATAAGGAATCCAGAGCATCTTCATTTTAAGCAAGTGGAAGTTGGACTTTTTCTTTCAACAATCTGTAATAATCCCATACATTATTTCATTTGCTACTTTGTCCCACTTAGCTGTCCTTCTTCACTTTCCACAGCCCTGAAAATTATTGGATTTGATTCAGAATTGTGTTAATAGATTTACCCTAGGGCACTGGCATTGACTCCAGTGGTATAATACCTGATTTATGTCCTGTGTGAGATCAGAATCAAGCATGACACTTCTAACCCTACATCATTTTCTCGCTTTCGTATTGTAATATTGATCTGTCCATTTCAAAGCAGTCAAGGCATTCATCTTGTTATCAGATTCTCACAGGGAGCACAAGGCTATGTTCAGTCAATGATTTCTCAATAAATGCTCTATTTTTAAACACAAAAAACCCCAAAACAGACAAACAAAAAGAGTTAATCCTTGGATTTCACTACAAAACAAAGCTAACTTAATAAACTGTAAACTAGAGTGGGGCAACAAGGGTAGATTTCCCTATACTAATGTTGGTTTTAATTAGTGCTTTACCCTGGGATAAAGCCCCTGAACTCAGCAGAGCTTGCGGCTAAATAAGATGCTGTTGAGCATCATAAAGAGGCCTGACTGCCTACCATGAAGCTCTCAGAGCAGATAAGCATACGTGTCCCTTGGCCGCTCCTATTAAGGAATGAGGAATGTGTATTTAGGGAGAGTGAGTGGTATGTTGGTCCATCCAAAGGAATACTCTCCCTTTAAAGCCTGGAGCCCTTAGGATCCCACTAGCTGCCAAGATTATTAACCCAGGGCTAAGCAATTCAAGCATCCTAGAAACTCCCTCCAAGCAGCTGAAACAGCCCAGTGCAGGTGCTGGGTCATGTTATAGGCAGTTGGCTAGGAGGAAGGAGCCAAACGGGGCATGCAAAGACACCTGACACAATGCGCCCAGAGAGGTTTGCTACTGACTTCAGGGGGACTGAGATTTCCCCTCCCCTCTGGTGCTCAGTAGCACTTGTGCTACCGGGCAATTTGCATTGAAATATGGGTGTGCAGCACCCCCACTCAACCGTATCATGATTGATGCAGCAATGCCTAGTACACGGCAGGTTTAAAATGCTGGTAGCTTCTCTCTCTTCCTCTCTTCTGGCTTTTCTTGTGTATTTTGTCGTGCATTGTTTTATCTCAGCCACACGCCATTAATTTTTTTAAATGTTAATCCTTGCAGGTCTAGCAGTTCTCATAACAGGTAGTGAGTTGGCTTGTTAATAAACAAAGCCAAAGCTTTGGGAGAAGGTGAAAGTATCAACAGAGATATCTGCAAGGAAATATGGTTTTAGCAGGGTGGGACAGAGTGGTTACATTTACAGTAGTAAACCTAACAGTGCCCAGGAACACCCATGGGTATGAAAAAATATTATTGGCTATCCAGTTAAAGTGTTAGAGACTTCTCAGACACACTGCTGGCCTGTGCCACCTCATGTTTGCCTGTGGGACTGCTGGGCATGGCTTGGGAGCTGGATAGCTCCACAGACCATTCCTCAGAGGTAGGAGGAATGGCAGCATAATGCTGCCCTGCTCTGGGTGCAGGCAGAGCATCAGGCATCTACAAGCATTTGGTATAGGGACATTCACAAATCCTGTTTTGCTAGTATAGCCATATCCAGTCACCCCTTCACTCCCCTGGTCACTTCGTCTCCCTTCTGTTTGGACTGTTACAGGAAAGCACTATGTTTGTGGAAAGTCTCATTGCAGCCCTGAAAAAAGAGCAGCTTATGTTTATGACTGACACTTGGCCCTGAGGGCATGGCTTGCTGTAGTCAGGCCACGCACTGACACTGGGCTTGCCTGGGATCAAACACCACAAGGGTTGACCTTAACACCAGCATCAGAGAAGAGTTCATACCAGGTTCAACAGGAAAAGCAAGAAAAGCCCAGACAACTGGCGCGTGGTCATTACGCTGGGGATGTGGTGTCAATTCTAGAAGGAGGTAGTGAAGAATCTCCATTAAGATCCTGACCTCACAGACACTGAATCCTATCCAAAAGGCAGCATCTTCTATTATGTAGCCCTCTTTAAGAGAGCAGGCAACACTGTGGTGTCTTCAGGGGAGGAATGCATCAGACAGCAATGGACTGTGTGATCCATCAGCCGTAAGTGATTCAACAAGCTGGGAAGAGTGTTAAGAAACAAATCTTAACTATGCCGAGAGGTTGTTGTTGGACACCAAGGTTTACTTCTCAGCCACGCCATGCTTGTCACTCCTGAACTGCCAACCCTGCTCCACCTATGTCACTGTTGAGATATGTGACCTCATGACACCGTACTGTAGGTAGCACCTACACAGCTGATAGAAGTACGAAGCCCATGTAGAGCTCCCAGCATTGAGAGGCTTGGCTGTCCACAGGTATTCATCATGTATTTTTTCTCAGGAACACAAGTCTGCTAGAGCAGTAAAAAGCATGTGAAGAAAGTCAGTTTTTATGAATAACTTAAGAAAATTGATCACATTTGAGTGGTCTAAATTTCATCAAAGCTCCTGTGCTACTCACAGGGGAGAGTTACGTACTTCTGAAGACCTCTAAGAAACTATTCTCTGGGCTTAAGTATGGTGTGGAGTGAGACCATAGTGAAAGACAGCCAACATGAAGCATTAACTATATGACATTATGCACCATTTAAGCCATCTGCCTATGGCCAAGTGTTGCCATAAAATATCTCCTAGCCACCTAGCTCTCAGCTCCACCCCAAGCTCTCAGATGGCCTCTGAGATGTCCAAGACAGTCACAGCA
Source organism: Syrrhaptes paradoxus (assembly GCA_013400615.1). Lineage (NCBI taxonomy): Eukaryota > Metazoa > Chordata > Aves > Pterocliformes > Pteroclidae > Syrrhaptes > Syrrhaptes paradoxus. The sequence goes on from VZTO01019593.1 coordinate 121,928, forward strand.
AGTCATTTAGCAAGGGATGGACCACATCCCCTTCTTGAGGCAAAAAGGCTGAATGAACAGAGAGGCCTTCCTTGCACTGGTCTCCATGTGTCAACATGCATGGCTAGTCAAGGCATCATGCAAATCTCAGAGCCAATGCCTGCCCAAAATGCAGGGACTGTCATTTCCGTTGCCTCCGTCTGAGCGAGACTGATTTCATGCTGCATTACATTTTACACACAGCAGATGTAATTTTAAACAACTGAGCCATTCACTTTGTGCTCCATGCTACACATGTGTTGGGAAGTGGGTTATTTTGCCGGCAGTTTTGAGAATACTGTGGTTGCAACAATGCTCCTGTTTGGATAGCACCTAGTGAATAGCATACAATATATGATCAAACAGCCTTAGCAGTTCCTTTTCATTAGTGGGAGTAAATGCTTGGCACTGCATCAATCTTCTCCCTCTCCTCTTCCTCTAGGAGTGCCAAGTCATTTTAAAGACATATTAAATTGCCAGAAGACTCCCAAACAAAGGCAGTCAGCCTGCTGCTCGTTTGGATAAAGTTAATTACAGCAAAGATTAAAATCTGCGGTGCTTGATTGGTGTTGTTTAGACTTACAGAATCGCATTTCCCTTGGGGACTTGCTTGCCAGCTCTTCCCTCCTCCCTCCTTCTGTACGTGTGCCTTTTCTTTGTTATTCTTCATGACTGTTTTGTCCCCTTCCCTGTGGTGTATCTGTCAAGGCCTCTGGGACCAGGGGCTGAGCTGCTGGGGGTGTGATGTGCTGCCACCTCCTGCTGCTGGCAAGGGCCCAGGTGGCCGAGAGTGGTGTGTAGGCACCCAGCCTTTGTCTGCATCAGCATTGCATCTTGTCCTGGCTGCTGCCTTGGATTAGGACAGGGGGATTTTCCAAGCAGAGAGACGATGCCCTGGGACTGATGGTGGTGCATGGAAGGGGAAGAAAGGGCAGCCTGCCTAGCTATCTAGTGCTGCTTAGGGGGTCTCCTCAGGTGGGTCGCTTCTGGCCAGTCTCATGACTGATCTTGAAGAGTGGAGTAGCTACAGCCTTTAGGGTACTTCTTGTCCTTTTTGTTTATGATGGTACCTAACACCTGCATTTCTGCAGCCAAGCTTTTGGTTCATAAGAACAAAATCAATAACAAAAATAATGGGTAATAAGAAGGATTTGTGATGCCAAAGAATGCTAAGGTCTGTCACGTGGGCTAGCAGTGTGTGCTCAGTCACTTTTTTTTTTACACCCCTCCCTGGTGGAATTGAAGCATTTTGGGAAAATGCTTGGAGGGAAGGAGAGAGAAGAAGCTTGCCCTGTGCTGACATGTTGTCCTCAGTCCTTTGCTGGACTGCTGAGGCTGAGGAGCTCAGGATCAGGGTGCTTTTGGAGATGGCTGGTGTGAGAAGTGAGAGAAAGGTGAAAGTGACATGGTTCTGCAGAGACAGATGAAGAGCCCTACATTTGTGTCTAATGCTGGAGCTCAGTGATGTTCAGATAGGTCACAGGAAGTAAATTTTATTTGTTTTAAAATAATAATGATTCACTACCTTTGTACAAGATCACAAAAAGATGAGTGTTCATCAAGTCGAGAATACTAGAACACAGTCACAAATGCATTTTGGTTTAGTTGGGTAAAAGGGAATTAATGGCTGGTTTTGATTGAACAGCAAAAATATTTGATTTAAAAAAAAACCAACCCACAATTCTGGACAGAAGTTTGTCTGGAAAATTAATAGCCAACCAGAGTTGGCTGGCTCAGGAACATATGGCCAGGAGATATGATATCCCACCTATGGATTGTAGGATACTGAGTCATATGGAGAAATATGGATCAGTATGCTGGCACATGTGTAACATATCTGATTGTTTTACATATTCTGGGAAAGTTAATTTAAAGTATGTTCTTGACTCAGTACAGCCATTGCCCTGAAGTGCCATTCATCTTATTTAAGGATATTGCATTGAGCTTCCATGCACAGATTAGCTGTCTGCAAGCTCTTTATCTCTGCATTTCCCAAGCCTTACTTAAATTCTGACTCTTATGAAGTGAATCAATGCCATGAAGACACAGTTCGTACCTCAGCGTGCATGTGTATGAGGGTGGGGCTGCTCAGGGGCGAGGTGGTAAGAATAAGGGAAGGAGGAAGCAATCCAAAATGCAGAATCAATTTCATGCTGCCTAAAGCCATCCTTGTTCTTTGATGGATAAGAACACATCAGGGATACAGAGTGTTTATTTGGCATGTATTTCCAACCAGTAGATAAAGGAAGAGCTGCTCAGAATCACTGTGTTGCAGGTTTTCAAAGGGAAAAGCAGTGTCTAAAAGTGCAGGGAGAGAGCAACACAAGATTTCTTTAAAGGAAACTTAAAGAAACCAGCATGAAAGCAAGTACTTAGACTAAAAGCAGTTCCCTCTGCCAACTGGTTTGTTCTTTTCTCCTTGAAATTCCATTCAGAGACTTAAAAAGTTGCTACTGATATTTTGCAGGACATCTCCACTCCCCTTCTCTCTTGCCCTGGCCCTCCCTTGTGCATTAGGACACGTAAGCATTAAACTGTCACAAAAAAATAGCACCTTGAGCAATTTCCAGGCGCTTGAGATGCTGTAGCCTGACATTGTGACTTCAAGCTGTGTGTACTGGAGGGAGGAAACAACGAGGCAGTGATGAAAGGCGCTGGAATAGGGGGTGACTGCTGACTCAGAAATGATTTTGTGCATGCGGTCACAGAGGAGATGGCCAGAAACACTGCACAGACTTGGCTGAGTGGTCACTCCAGGCCTGCTGTTGAGGAGGGTGTTTTTGCTATGTCTGTCTGCCAGTCCTCATTCTTGGTATTTGGGTTCAAGCACCTAATTCTAGAGAGACTCGTACATTGCTTACTCTAACTGGGAGTCTTCCTGGATTAAAGCCATTTAATGAGCCCCTGCTCTGGCTGCTTTGCTCCTTCTATCTGACAACGTCTCATGGGGTTCACACTCTGAGTGGACTGAAACTGAGCAGTTGTCCACTTCACCAAGCCCCTCTGAGAGGCAGCGTATCCACTGAGGCCAGTATACTGGCTAGCACAGTTACCTGGCTCCTGCTTTACTTGAGATGACCCAGAGTTGGCCTGCAGAAGTGATGTAGGCTCTCCCTCATCTTCTCCAGGTACGATAACTCACATAGGCAGTAACATGTTGGGCTTTTGCTAAGCCCGGAGTCAAGAGAGTCCTGGGTCTCTACGTCTTCCTCTTAATTTCAGATGTGGTCTTAGGGGCTTTAAATTAATCCTGGGTTTATAATATTGGGGACTGAAAAGGAGCCATTCCCTAGCCAATGAAGCTAGCTTGCGAATGGGGGCCTTTCGCTCTGTGCTTCCTCTCTCCGCATGCTAGAAGTGAAAATGATAATCAAATGTGAACATCAAACCTTGTTTTGTGGGGTTCTTTGATCCACAGATGGAAGGTTATATAAATGCAAAGCACTATCATTATTTATAAGGAACACACAGTCTACAGCTCCTTGCAATCTGGCATGGTGGAAATAAACAGGAAGGCACAAATTTAGCATGATGACTTCACTGCCGGATCTAATAAGATGCAAAGACAGGCTGGGAAGACATGGGTTTGTTTGAACACTTGATGCTGTTTTACCGGTAATTGGCAAATACAGGAATAATTATTAAAAAACTTAATGAAAAAAGAATCTGACATGCTGGATTCACAGGAGATGAAAACTGATCTGATCCCTCTTAATGCAGCAATCTCTGGGAGTTTGCATCAGCTTGATTTACCATATTATTAAAGCCTTGCTTCCAAAGAAATGTATGTTTAGAAGCTGACTGCTTTCCTTCCAGGTATAAATTAATGTAGCTAAATGACCCCCTTAAACCAGTGCTGACTTACAGTGTTGGGTATTTTATGTAGTTGTGATGAGAATGCATTTTAAACTTATAGCAGCCTGGCAGCCTGAGAAACTGAAATCCAAGAGTTATGCTTAAGAGGAACAGGTGGGAAGACAGCTGCTCTTCTGCTAAAAATGAAAGAGCAAATTCTCTTGCTTCTGCGTGGCTTTAGGGAGCAGTTCTCCCCCTCCTGTTTGTCTGGTACCATGGGATCCCTCTTTTACCTGTTTTGACCTTTTTTTGTTCCCAGTGAGTAGGTGCCCTAAGGGAAGGGAAATACAACGTCTCTGGCTATGTGGCTCAGCTCTTCCCTGGGGACAACCCAAGCTGGTGGTGGAGGGGAGCTCACCAAAGGCTTGCCTGCCTCTTGATTCCCCTAAAATTCAGATGCTGCTGAGATTTCTCATACCTGAGGATTGGTAACTCCATGCAGACATGCAGGGTGAAGGCTGTGGGCCCCTTCGCTGGCTTTGCCTTGGATACTGTGAGACCCCTGCACACAATAGGGAAAATGCTGCTACCTGTGGTGCTCTGCACCCCACCTCTCCCCCTGCTCACTACTCCAGACAGACCTGCTCCCAGCAGCACAACCCAGACCTCTCAAGTCACCTTCTCCAGGGAGGCACTGGCTGAGGGCTCCCTCTCCCTGCAGATTAAAACATAATGCTGTTTGCTCAGTGTTGCTGGGTGGTAGGCGGCTGCATGGGCTGGGTTTGGAGCTACAAGTGTTTTTTTGTGGCCGCTAGGAGTTGACCTGGTTCTGGGGCTGTTTCACAACAGGGTCATGCCAAGCCCGTTGGGAGCCAGCACTGCCCAGAGAGGCGAGGCAGAGCAGAGGCAGGTGCACTTGTGGTGTGGCAGCATTTCAGCATCTGGCTCCAGACCACCGCAGAGCCCACCCACGGGTTTTAGGCAGCATGTCAAACTACAGGGGCTAAGGGACCACAGAGCATGGGCTCAGATATCAAGGCACACTTTTGCTTAGAATTGGGGGACAGGTGAAGGGCCTGGGGTAAGAGAGACCTGCCTTAGGCTTACTGATTACAAAGGCAGGCAGGTGGATGTGTTGTTACTTTAAAATCTTGTTGCCTTGTGCTGAGCTCTGTTTGGCCTCTGGATGTTAGACAAAGCCCTGCTGTCTGCAGGCTTTTCAGAGCATCTGCATTCCTCTCTCCTGGTGCAGGGGTTTGCTTGTGCTGAGCTCCATGGGCCAGGCTGTCAGTGATGCCCACTGCTGCCTTGCTGGGGGCTCTGTCTGGAGCTCGGCCTGGGAGGGGGAGATGCCCTCCCCCTGCTCCATCCACACCTCCAAACAGAGGTGCAGGAATGAATTTTCATGCTGGGCTCCCACAGATGGGAGAAAGAGTAGGAAGTTCAGCAAAATTTGTAACTTTGCCTGCTGTTATCAATGCAGGGAGCAATAAGATAGGGAACTTGTCCAGAGATGGACTGAACAGCAGATTTGCTCCAGCAATGACATAGATACAGAACAAAATATTTCCCAGACCCTGAGGATCACATGATCTCAGGTTGTTGAAGGACTTCTGACCAGTCCCATATATCTTCTGGGTATATACTATGGCCAGTCATGTAGGGGATATTATGTCGTATGCTTGATTAATACTTTTGAACTATGTTAGACCGTAAGTTTTGTAAAGAGATGCTCTTGTCTTTCATGAAAGTCTACATTCTCTGGATTTTATGTTGTGCTTTGGAGAAATGAATCATTCATATATCCGGAGAAGAGATACTTTGACAAGTGCTTTGATGCACAGTGTTTTGGGGATATATTATGTGGAAAAAACCTTGCCTGATCTTTTGATGCTCATTCTTTGTCCCTCTGTGCCCCCTGTTCAGTGGATAAGTACCAATACTTTTCCTGAGCATGGGACTAGCTGCTAGTATTCCTCAGAGTCTCTTATACATTCTGTCCTTTGTACCATACACGTGCTGTATTTCCTGTGAAGGTATTCTTGCTTCTTATAGCCCTTTGGATAGATGTATAGATGCAATAATTTCAGTGAAACATGAGCTGTTGGCCTTATGTCCTTCTGGATGGCTTCCAGAGTTATGGTTGTTCACAGACATTACTTTGGTTAACTTCTCTGCTTCCCTCAGCAGTGAATGGTGCCACACTGCCCGGGTTAGGAAACAACATTGCCAGGTACAGCAGCCTAGAGATGTCTCTGTGTGCAACAGGACAGGTCTGCCAAAAGGTCCTCTCACATCCAGAGCTGAATGTCTGCAGTGGCAGAGTCCACAGTAGGGTGCTGGGCGCCTGCTACAGGTGAGGAATAACCTGGGATCTGCCTCTGTGTTGGCCCTGGTATCCATAATCCCCTGTTTTCAGCTCAGTGTTCTCAACTAACCATGCGCTTTTTCAAAAGGAGAGAGGATATACACCTTGATGGGCAAAATCATAAATATTACTGCTGTTCTGTGAGAGCTGTGATGTGACTGGGAAGAACGTATGAAGTGAGTATCACATCCCCCTCCTACTGTTAGGCTTTTGTTTGCTGTTCAACTGGACTGAAATCTGGGAGCATTATCCAGCAGAGAAGGGTGGAGATGTCATAGAAGGGACTTCCATGCCCCACTGGGCCTCAGCTTGTGGAGAAGCACCTGTGAGAAGTGGTATCCAGCATGCATTTGCCTGCTTGCTCTTGCCAACAAGCAGGAAGCTGAAATGAGCAGGATCTGCAGTCTGAATTGTTGCTCATTGCCAGTAAGAAGGCCCAGTGATAGGATTGAGAAAAAATGCAATACATCTCCAAGTCCTCCGGCATATACAAGTTGAATATGCAACAGGGTAAGCAAATCCATGGAACAGCTTTTGTTTTTTTGTTCTTACACCTGGGCAAACTACTTTATCATATGCTAAGGTCAGGTTTGTAGACACACAGCATCAGCTGTAGCACCTTGCACTGGGACTAGCTCACTCAGGATGCCATATACTCCTCCAGAAACATGTTCTGGGCAATTTCCCCTGGAGGCCAGGACTCTCAACAAGCCATTTCTGCAGTGGAATGATAACTGGAAGGTTGCTAGTACTGGCAGTCATAAGAGGGATGCATTTTACTGCTGCTACATTATGTTGCTGCCTTTGCCAGATAGGCTGAATCCCTGTTCTGGTGAAGTCAGTGGCTTTACTGGAATTGCCCATAGTTCTCTTCCTCTGTTGGGGGGTTGCACCCTTGTTTGGAGGTGGTGCAGGCAGGGAAGCAGGGCAGCCTGCCCACACCCGAAGGGGATTACAGCAGCACATGTATGTGTCAGGCAGGACCAGTGATTGCTGCCTCTGTCTTCAGAGACATCTCTGGTGGAGATTCTCAGTTCGGGTCATTCTCAGCCTGCTACTACTAATGAAAGCCTCTTGGTCAAGCAGCAATGTCCCTTTCCCTCCCCACAAACCTTCCTTTCCACCCCCAGATCCTTTTTTGTTGATCACATCCTTCCAACCTTTTTCAGTTTTCTGCTGATAACTCACAATCACTGTTGAGCCAAACTAAACATATGCTCTTTTATTTTTCTCTTGTAAATCAACTCCTCTGTTCCTTTCATCATGTTTTACTGCTCTCCTCTGAACTCTGTTCACTTCAGGCACATGTTTCTGGCAGTTAAATGCTAAAAGTAGAATATAACCCCTCAGCTCTGAGTGTTGCCTGGCTGGAAAGGGCTATTACCTCCTGCAGCACCTCAGGGACAGGAAGAACATGACCTATTGCTGCAGGAGTTGTAAACAGCTGCTCCTCAGCCCCATCTGTTGCAAACCAGGCAGCTACCTTCTTCCTCCTGGGCTAGCCAGAGCTCTCATCCTAAGAGGTCACCTTTTACCAGCTGAAGCAGGCTGTCACCGACAGAGCAAAACTGCCTTGCCCATCGCTGCTGCATAAGGTTTGCACCAGAGCTTGTCCCAGCACTAGTGCTCAGCTCCATCCCGCTGCCAGCGCTGGCGAGAGGCTGGAGGAGAGGACGAGCCTGCATTTGCTAGCAGTGATTCTTTGCCTTTGCAACAGCCATGGCCTGGCTGTGGAAGTTCCTCTGGCTTTTTGTCATGTCATATTTCATGGCCTGCTTACATATGAATTCATTATCTGTCACTGACAAACCTCCTTCAGTTTTACTGTTTTCTGTTTTTTTTCCCCTCCCTTTCCTTGCGTATCTGTTGCAGATCACTTTCTTTTTTTTTTCCCCCTTCCACATTTCCCTTGCATTTTTCATCTGAGATGGAACTAATTTCTTTTTCATTCCAGATCTACAGGTCTGCTGGTCTTTCTTCTCTCTGCATCCTTTCTGCTACTTGCAGCAGCCGTGACTTGAGGACCTAAAGGGCAGAAACATAAATAAGGAGGGGAGAACCCCCAGGACAGCAGTAAGACACGGCCAGAGTAACGAAGCTAAAAGCTTGGCTTTCTTGTATACCGGGCAGCATTGGCACAGTGCGCAGCCTTGGTTCCTGAGGTACCATCACGGTCTGTTGACGATGTAATTGCAATGATATCTCTTTCTGCAGGGCTGCTCAACTGTAGCTTGTCTGCTTAAGCTCTGTGAAACGTTTTTCTTCATAAAATAAATGTTTCTAGTTAAAGGCCGTTGTAAGAAGACATACAAAGTCAACAAGGTCAGGCCTACGGCTGCACAGTTTGAACCACATCTTTGAAAAATCCAGCTGCAGAAGCTGGAGATGCTGGGTAGCTGTTGGAAAGCTTGATTTCTGACTAAATGCATCTGCCACTGGTGTTTTGACAGCTTTCAAAATAAGATGGCATTTGCAAATATCCCTGTCTCTTAATCCAAAATCTTTATGGATGGCTGTATCTCAAGGAAATATTCTCTGCAGGTTATGGTTGCAAATGATTGCTGATTTGTGAAACTCACACCCCTCATAAAAAGTGGTGGGTAGGTGGGGCTCTTTCAAGTCTTTCTCCCTGACAGTTTGAAACTATTCATTTTGTAGTCAAAATACTTGTTCCTGAGCCTTCTGCTAAATTTCCAGTCTCACATTGCAGCTGCATTCCTGCTAACACCAGCAAACCCTGCCACTGCCTCCTGAGCCCAAGGTCTCCCAGCCAACTCTCTGCAGGCTGCCCCAGGGATTTTGGTTGTACTGGTGAGCAGGTGAGACCATTCCGGAGGTGCAGAGGGTGGCTGCCCCCAGGAGAAGGAACAGTACAGCTGCCTCTGCAACCAGGGTGCCTCCAAGCCAGCACCATGGTCAACAGGGGGATGAAGCACAAGATGTATAGTGCTTAAAAAACAGCAGTATAATGGGGGAAGCAGGAACAGCTGCTTATTGACTGTCACAGCAGCTGTGATGTGTCATGCACAGGACTGAACTGCATAGACCAGAATGCTGTTGAGATGAGCTGAGGTGTTTTATCTTCTAACTGATGTCCTCTTGCAGGACTGTCAGTCTGTTGATGGGCCCTCACTGGCAATGTAAATGCACACATGAGCACAGGCATGCACACATACAAAATTACACACATGCAAAATTATGAGCACTATATGCTTCTATGTGAGGCAGGCAGACTACACAGTTTGTTCATGGGAACTAGGGGTCTCTGTCTCTCTATTTCCACGACACAGGAAAGAGGTGTCTGAAATACTTGGTTGACCTGATACTCTTCTGTGACCTCAAGGATTTGTGTCACATAGGTCGCTTTCCTTGGTAAGTGACAGAGTGCAGGGCAGGCTTTGTGGGAAGACAGATCATCTGGGCTGCAGAGCCTGCGCACGACAACATATGTTACAGCTTCTGGTGCACCAAGTTTTCTGTGAATTTGTAAAAAGGTGAAATGAGACTTTTGATTAAAGCAATTGTTATGACTTTATAAAGAGTCAAGACACTGTGTGTTTTGTGGGTATACACTAATTATTTGCTACTTACTTTCAATGCTGGCTGCGGATATGTTTGCTGTTGTCAGCTATTCTTCAAAGACAGCATCAAAGATGGGATCCAGCCATCAAAGCACTAGCACATCCTTAAAATGGCCCTGAGGATTTTCCCATTTGCTTTTGCATATTAGATCATGTGCTGTACCCACAATATTGTTAGCAGAACGGGGCTGAATTTGTTTCTCTTTGCAGCAAACCAGAGCTACCTTAAATGCTGAGTTAATGCTGAGTTCCCCACTCTGCCTGTGACAAAGCACCCTGTTGCCACTGAATTTCCAGACAAAGGTAAAGGAAGAAAAAAAACAGGGAAAAAAGAAAAGACCAAGAGAAAAAGAAATGCAGCTCATCTTTACTGCATGACTGTTCAGATCACTGCACCTGGAAAAATAAATCTACCTGCTAGAAAAATGTGCAATCCCCTGTGAAATGGGGGTGGGGTGGGGCTGTGTGGCTGCAGATTCCTGGCTTGGTTTAAGAGATTTCTCTTTAGCAGCAGTGCTTAGCACAGGTTGGTAACAGGTTAAGCATGTCCTTTCCTTTCAGAATTGGAGCTGTCTGGGGAAGACTGAATGGAATAATTGATTTTTTTAATCAGATGCAATAATTGAGGAATAATGGAAAAGAAAAGCCCGGAGGAAGAAGGGCCTGGGAATTGTGGTAATACAAAAGGGAGGAATCCCCTGGGGCCAAATCATATCAACTGAAGTGGAAGAAATATATAGGTTTTTCTGTCCTTCTGGCCTCTTGTAATAGCAAAATGAAGAGGAGAGCAGGAAGTACAAAGGGAAGAATAAAGACAGCTTCTGCTCTCATTCACTCCACTTTCAGATTAACCCTCTGCTGTCTTGTGTAACTCAGAGTAAAATAAGATGTCCTTTCTCTCTTCCTCTAATTAATGGGCACAGAATGCTGCTGAAATAAGAGCAGTTCAGCAGATGCAAGGCTGATGGTGAAGAAGAGTGAGGTCTGGCAGGTCTGGGTTTGTTGTTTGAAAAAGGCCAGTTGCAGCATGGCTGACAAGAAATAAGCTCATGCCTCCTTCTGAGGAGCATTTGAAGAAGTTGTAGATGGTCTGCATCAAGCAAAAAACCCACAAGCCTAGAGAAATGTCTGCAAAACATCAGGAAAACTTAGCAAACAGCTGTCAGTTTCCCTGTCCTCTGTTCCCTACAAAACACTTTTAGTGATTTACGGCACCTTTCAATATCCCAGGTCACAAAGATGCACTGCTTTCCCCTGGGGAAACTTATTACACAAAGTAACACATTATAATTGCCTGGTAAAGTTTTCTGAGACTTTAAAAATTAATTTATTTCTTTATCCCTTTTTATGCTTCTCTTCCTTCCAGTAATTTTTCTGACCCTGTTCTATGTCTGCCTACTTGTCAGCAATTATCCTACTTACTTTTAGTCATTGCTTAGTGAACTGATACAAACTTTGCTCTTTCCACCTTTCCTTGTAATTAGATGTCTCTATACTCGCAATCAATGTATATTGCTCTGTCAATAACTTTTGGGTATTGAAGTGCTCAGAACAGAAAACAATAGTTTAGGTGTGGCGTCAGTAGAGAAAGAACAGGCCTTGCCGTTGCATAATGTATACAGTTTCTGTGCAGGGACAAGGGTGTTTCACTGCCCTGCCAAAGTCCTATGCAATTTGCCCTCTATTATAACCTTTACTGTTCCAGTGTTGCAGATCTCTCTTTCCCATTAAGCACCTGTGGTCTGGGTTATTTTCCTCCTCCCTCCTTGATCTCCTCAGATTATAAATATTATAAAGATATTCCTTTTGTCCAGCTTAATGTTTAATTTGGGTAATTTCTTCCTGTTGTTTCAATTTCTCCAGCTCCCAGTTTATTTCTCCTCCTTGGCTGCCTTTGAAAGCAGGCTCTGACATCCTCTCTGCTCATTCCTCTAAAGGGTGCCAGATCTTTAATGAAGATATTAATGAAATCAGAATAAACAATGGAACAATAACAGGCTAGCTCTAACACCCCTTCTGAGGTTGCCGTTTCTGGGCACATACCACCAGTCATGCTCTACCATAGCCACTTCTACACCCTCATGAATTTGCTTTGCCACTGTAAGAACTCACAAGTTGCTCTGAAAAATACCCTCTTTACCAGCTGAGCAGAACTGCATCGGCTGCATTTCCTGTTTCCATCACCATAATTTTAGCAAGTGTGTCAGGAAAGCAAGCCAGCATGCCCTTATGTGCTTAATCATTTCCCATTGCTCCTAACCCACAGTGCTCCTCTGTATTCCTTTCCTGGCAGCCCACCTGCTTTGCTTGTGCTCCTCAGCTTTGCTTCACAGCATTTATCGCCAAAACTTTTCCCAGTTCTCCATGCACCAATATACATCCTTAACCTGTGGTGTACGCAACCCTTCTAGGTTCCCCTCCAAGCTCACTGCAGTTTACAGCACCAAAGGCTCAGCTGCTATAAGTTGTCATAGTGCCACAGAAATCAATTGAACTATGTGACTTGTTCACCAGCTGGATGTCTGGCTTGGATTTTAGGAAAGGTCGTTTGCCTGGACTGCAAATAGGGCACTAAACATCCCTAGGGCCAAGTGAGCTTGGGGAATGAAGGAAAAAAAAAAAAAGATATTGCAGAATAAGCCAGCTCTAGAAGCCAAAGGACCTGGAGGAGGGCCAGACAATACAGAGAAAACCATCAACAGGAACTTTTCTACTCGGAAAATGCCACTAGTGTCCTCCCTGCAGAGGTGTCTCTGCTCCTTGTTCTGATGGTCCATCTGGTTCTTATACAGGCTCTTCTTAGCATTGGGTCACATCCCATTTGCTTGTATTACAGCACTGTCTCTGCTCAGGTAGCAAGACTCTTATTGTGCAAGGTGCTGTACATGCACAAAAAGACCAAAACCTTATCCTAGGAATCTGCAGACCACCTGCCACAGGTGGATGCAGACAGGGAGCAGAATGCTACTATCAAAAAAGAGCATGGTCAGCTTGATAGGCTGACCCTAAATGCTGGGAAACTTGCCACTGTGGGCTCCTGCTTCCTCTACCTGCTTCCCTCCCTTCCTTAGGTCCCATCTTTTCATGTTGCCCCTTTTCTTTTAGCGAGTCTCCTCCCGAGTACAACTAATCTGATGGAATTTATTGCCTAGAATGATACAGTAAAAATAATACTGTGATGCCGATCTGACACTTGCTGTACTAGCTTGCTCCCTGCCTGTGTGTGTTCCTCCTGACTAGCCCTGCCCTTTGCCCGCCTGCCCTGCTGGAATCTGCAGGCAGAAGTGGTACCTACGGAGACTCTGGGTGAACCATGTGCCGCATGAATTATCTGCCACTTTGGATTTGTGCAGTAGCTACCAAGAGAACAACTCACTTCTCAACTGGCGGATAGGTGCTGCTGGAATACATACCAGTCATAATTAAACAAGCCCCAAACTGATTAAGCAAGTGAAAAAGAGTCAGCATATTTTAACAGCTCTGGAAGGCAAGCCCGCATGGCAATGGCACTCTTCCATGATTTGTCATCACCTTTAATCAAGGTGTTTCCAAAGGGCTGGCCAGACTTAATTTATTATTTTAAGTTTAGTTACCACAAAGCAAGATGGTAGTAAGCATACCTTATGTCTGTGGCTGTCACTTTGCATCCTTGTTTTTTAGGAAGGAAAATGGAAAGCAGGAAAACACACCAAAAGGAAAACTCTCTGAAAAGATGTCAGGGCTGCCCAGTGTATAACCTAGCTGCTGTTTGTGAAGTCCCATGGCCACTGTCCTAGAGATCCAGAAATCATTCAGCTTGTCCTATCTGAGCTACAGTAACTCACTGCATGCCTTCCCTTAGGTGGGGACAAAGTGCCATTACTGAGCCCTTGCACACAGAGGCCTGAGCAGAGCTCCGTGCCCTCCCACTTGCTACCAGCAGCTGCTGGTGACCCTGAGCAGAAACTCCTGTCCTGGAAAGGGGCCTTTGCTGCTCGCCTCTAAGAAATAGTTTGTACTTGAGATGTAGAAAAGCTGAGGCTTCCAGCAATCATTAGGAAAGCACTGAGGCATATAAGCTGTTGGGTTGTTGGTCGTTTGGGCAGTGCCCAAGAGGCATTTCTGTGGATAGGAGGGTGAGAAATGTGCCTTACACAACATATGTAAATGGCAACCAATTTTTCTTTTTTTTTTTTTCTCTCCTGAGCACAAAAGGCCTATAAAACAATTAGAGCTTAAAATTGGACTCCTGGCAGAGAACGAGAGAGGGAGTTTATGCCTTGTTAAGTGTAATCAGTCTGGTGATAAGGGGACAATTTCAGCTGTGTGAGATATAATTACATCATAAACTCCACATTACAAACAGGGCAAGCAGAGGTGAAAAGGTAAAGAGGGAATAAATGATGATGCCCTTTGGGGGACGTGGCAAAGGAGACTTATCTGGACTCCATTTCCCAGAAAAAACTTTTCCATCTGGAATGGGAGCTGCAAGCGTGCAGGAAAGGCACACAGGCACCTCAGGGCTAGCACATGCCCTTGCTCTCCTGGGAGTCTGGACGGGGTGCCTTGCCATGGCCACACCTGAGGTTTCACATCTGCTAGCTGGAGTGGGATGTTACTTTGGGCAAGTTAAATATTAATCAGGTTTCAGAAAACAGACAAACTTTTCTTTGTGGCCTGAAGCTGGAGGACAGTGTCTGCAGCCATGCTGCCCCCTGAATGCAGGATGACAGCCAGCTGCAAAGAAAAAGGAGATACAAATATCTCCCAAGCAGTGGTGGCACACCTAGGGCTGAGGATGCAGGGCCTGTCTGCAGGGACAGGGGCTGCAGCACATCTCAGCACCACACTGCAGAGGGCATGGCTGCCTGAACAGGTGTGGGCGTGCTGGTCTGCAGCTGACTGCACACAGGTCCTGAACCTCAAACAGGACCCTCAGGATGTCCCACCAAAGGGGTGGTGGTGCAGACCTAAGCACCAGCTTGTCCTTCTTCCAGGCTACCTGTGGCAGCAGTGGGAAGGGGTTTCCTCACTCCACGCAGGACACCCCACCAGCCGGAGGGAAGGGGCCAGGCACATGCATGGTGCTGGCTTGCCCTGGGGACTGTCTCTGGCCAGCCCCATCTGGCGACACATCTCAGAAACACTGCTTGGGTTTTAACAGAAAAAATGAGAAACAAATATCTGAGATGTCTGGGGGGAAGGGGGGAAAGGAGGGGTTAACATTTGGCAACTTAGGTAAATATTTTAGATGCAAAGTTTTGAAATGAGGGAAACTGAGGAATGAAAGAGAAAGCACACTGAGCGGACATGGTTTTATTTGTTTGAGAATAATTTTTTTTAATTCAAGATTTTGCAGCTCAGGGACTTGAATTACTGATGAAAGATTGAAATAATCTTGGGAACTTCTTATTTTATAGTTTTCTCTCTCTGAAAAATACATAAGTATTTTAAAAACAGTTATATCAGAGAGTCTGGTCCCCATTTCTGGTTTTGCTGCTAGAAACCTGCCTTATAGACTGGAGAACTGCATCCGGTTCTGGGATCAAGAGTTCTAGTCTTTTCTTGTCAATGACATGCTGCATGATATTAGATAAATCACTTAACCTTTCTGTGACATACTTCTCTGTCTGTAAAATGAGGTTGATAATCATATTTGCTTACCTCACAAAAGTGTTAGAAGAATGAATTATCACTGGTTTTATAACCATTTATATCTCTCTCTGGGGCAAAGGCTGCTTTTTTTTTTTCCTGTGCTCATGCAACAGCACAGGAGTCCTGCTCTGATGGATGTTCTTAAGTGCTATTATGATATAGAAAGATAAAAATTAAATATAGCTTTTGACAATGCAGCAAACAGGGTTTGCAAGTATAGCAAATACAGTGGGTGAGATTAAAAGAGCAGAGAGAGTGCTAAAGAAATGATCAATTAAGTATAGTGATAGCATCCTGAAATAAAACCCTACCTCAAAGTGGGCAGCGTAACCTTTCTCTGGCAACCATTCTTCTATAAAGGGCAGAGAAAAATGATTAATATTTATACAGGTCTGTAAATAGATTATTATTATTATTACTTAGATTAGTGCTTGGAGGCTTTGGACAAGATCGAGTTGCATTAAGAGCTTTATAAAGCTCTTAAGCTGGAGATAGCCCTCACCCTAAAGAGCTTGAGGTTAAAAGAGACAAAGCATGAACTTGAGGTTAAAAGCGACAGAGCATGAAGTTGAGGTTAAAAGCGACAAACCATGCCAAAGGAAGCAGAGACATACATATATGTCCAAGGATATAGAAGAGGTCGCTGCCAGAGATGGAGTTCCCAGGCTGACATTATTTCAAGTCATTCATGCCACTGCCTCTGCATGACTATTGCTCGTGTGCTGTTCTTGTACTGCAGGTCACCTTCATTCACACAGGCTTGGTGTTTTTACTAGGAACAGGCACGAAAATGTAGAGTGGCCAATAAGGAGACTTAGTGACCATGCAGACAACTGAGGAAGGAGGGAATTGGGGAAACTTGAACTGGTTTGTGGATTGGGGACCACCACTGGCAAGAGTCAGCGCAGCCTTGGTAGTACTTGATACTGTTCTCAGGGGAGAGACTTCCACTCATCTTTCTTGACCGATTCAGTCATGAGTAAGGAGCTCAGCACTCACTGACATAATACATTTAAAAAGACTAATTTGTCCCTGGCACTGCCTCCAAAGAAAGACTTAAGCTGCAAACACGGTTTCACAGGATGGCAGTGAAGCAGCCTGGATTGAACCCTGCTGTGAATCATTACTGCCACAGCTGTAGCATTGAATGCAACTGATCACAAATACTCTGAAGTCTGGGGCTGACAGCATTAGGCATCTACCTGAGGCATTCTTCTTGTGACTGGCTTAGTCCTTTGTACTCGTGCATGTCTTTTTGGTCCAGCACAGAAGGAGGAAGCAAGATCCCTTGTTTATGAACAGAGGACTGCAGTGGAGGTAGGTTGAGGCTGTGTCTGTGCTTTGGGTCTCAGAAGTGGTTCCCAGCTCCTGGCTTTAGTTTGGGGTGAGACCCTAAATGTATAGGTAGCTTCTCCATTGCAGCTGGTTCCCAATGGTGGGGAGGCCTGGACTGGAGAGGAGCCCCAGTGTGCTCTGGTTGGCTCCTGACTGGATACCTGCAGGGCCATGGCTCTAAGGGCACTCACCCCCAATTCTGAATATGATCTTGGTGGCTTCCCCAAAGATGTACCAGGAACACCCAGTTGTGCCAAGGGGTGAAATGCAGAATTGCTGCTCTTGTGTCTAGGCCACCTTGTCATCCTCTCTTGCCTTAGAGAGGATAGTTGTTGACATTTTCCTGAAACAGAAGGATCATGATTTCCAGCAGGTTTAGGAACTCTCTCAGCTTTGCTTTCCAGAGTGTTTAAGGAAGATTCACACCCTGGAGGATGGGCACCTGCCTTCTCTGCCAAAGTCACCAGGATTGGTAGGGAAGGGACGAATGGCTGGCGTTGTGAGGAGAAACACTAACCAGACAGGACCTCATTGTGCACTGGGAAAGCCTTGTCCAGTCTGAATGTGATCACCTCTGGACTGTGAGCTGTAGTGAGACCTGCAGGAAAATCCTTGGTGTCTGACAGACAGGCAAAGCCCTGTCAGCTAGTCTTGCAGTAATATGCTATGTACGGTCAGTGTTTCATGGCCAGAAAAGTGAAAGCAAAGAGCAGGCTTAGAGGGTGATAACTAGCACCGTTAGGGTGGGATGCACAGTCTGTGAAGCAGAGTGGGCAGTCTTGCTGCACAGCCACTCTCAGCATCACAGCTGCATCCTACTCTGCTGTGGCCCCAGGCGCAACACTGGGGCAGCCCATGGGCTCTTCCCATTGCCGGACCTGGTGACCACAGGAGGATATGGCTTGGATGAGGGTGTGATGAACCCTGTCCTTGTCTTTCACTGTCAGCAAGAAGGTGTGGGGGTGGAAGCAAAGTGTCAGGCTGCGAGGGGGAGAAGTGAAGATGGCAAGCAGCGATTGCGCAGGTTGCCCCAAGTGCTGCCTGACCCTGAGGCAGGCTCCATCTGCCAGATGAGGAGGAGCAGGTGTTGTGGGACCAGGATGGTTCTCCAGTCACACTACCCATGTGCAAAGTACTCCTGTCTGCAAAAAATTTAGAGGGAAATATTTTTGGCTGCATGCTTGCAAAAAACCCCCACCAAAGCCAGTGAAAGTGCCCTGTATTTTTGTCATTGATAGTCTTTGCCCAGGCTGGTGACCTCTCAGCTTGGTGGTGTGGCAATGTCTACGGAATGGAGCTTGCATCAGGACCAGGGGCGCCTGCTGCCTACAGTTCCTGAACTGTCCTTTTCAGCAGAGGAAAAAGCCCAAAGAAATCTGTTTAAAAAGCAAAGAAATCTGACAGCAGCTGGAGAAGAGCCCAAAAAGGTGAAATCCACCATCAGTGTGGGAAAGGAACAAAGAGAGAAATTATGTCACACAGTCCTGACATAGCTATTTCTTTGCAGGAGACAAGTGCCTGTGCATCTCAGATAACTTCTCAGAGAAAGTAAGTGCTATCAGAGCTCAGTAAAGAGCTTGGAGACAAAGGCACCATCCTTCTGCTGCCCCTTGGGGGAAAACTGATGTCCTTGCTGCCCAGACTGGTGCGTCTGACCAGCTTGCCTCCCCAGGCTTTCCAAACCTCTCCAGCAGCCGATGGGGCGTTCTGTCTCTCCACCCTGCTGTCTCAGATGAGATCAGTGGTTGCAGGAGGCACCACCTCTTTGCTCCCTCTCCTATCATCTGATAGTGAGATATCCTGGGCTGGTACGATCAATCCCAGTTGGACATGCAGCCCTGTAGTTGGCTTTTCATGAGTACTTAGTCACATTATCTGAGCATGCTCCATGGTCATCTGATATGTGTCCCCAGTCCTTTTTCACCCTAGTGCAAGGCAAGTGTTGACATATTGCTTTGACTGCAACTGTTAAAAGGAGTCTGCCTTTAGGCTGAAACAAAACCTAAGGAAATCCCTAGAAAAGCTCCCAGCAGTGTCAGAAAAGTGACAAGAGACTGAAGCAAGGGCTTTATAACGGAGTGACTCTTCCAATCAATTGGTGTGAGTTAATTAATTAATTGCTGCAGTTGCAATGACATTCCCTCTGGCAGAGTAATCAGAAAATCAGCCACCTGAGGCTCTTAGGGAGTTAATTGCCTTAAACTTTGTTAAAGCGGAGTGATAATACCATTTAAAAAATGCCATCAATGCACATTTATTGTCTGTTGGGATCTTGCAAACCAATTCTTCATTTTGCAGAACAAAACCTTTAGAGTTTTACTTGGAACAATTGACTAATGGAGACGGATGAGGTGAAGAAATAGGGAGCAAACTGTGAAATACAAGTTCTGTATTATCTGAAATAGGAGCCCTGCTGGTGGATTTGAAATACCCTGAAGCATTCTCCAAACTTTCAGTGCCCATCCAGACCCCTGTCCTTTCTTAAGTGTTTTTTGTCCAGCAGGGAGTGGAGTTTCCCTACTCTCTCAGAGTTGCTCGTCTCTTTTAAGCGTTGTAGGGAAACCCTTTTCTTTTTTTCAGCCTGATGTTATCTTGAAGAAATGTTGGCAGAAATGAGAGAACTATTCTGGGAAGAGCAGAAACCCTCCTCCCTCCTCTTTCACAGCTACCTATTTCTCAGGCTGAAGTTGAGCTTCTCTGTGCTGTAGACCTCCCTCCCAACTGTGCTTTTTGAGACCTTTGGAAGACAGTTGGTCCTCCATCAGTGGAAGTGGGTATTTTCAGCTAGAGCCCCCGCAGGCATCCTTTTAAGGAGGCAAATCAGAGGCATTTGAAAGATGTCAGGCTGTTCTGTAGCAAAATTAGCCCTGTCCCAGCTATGGCAAAATCACTCTCAGACGAGCAAAGGATAAAGCTGTTGTGTGTCTGTCTGTCTGCCTCTCTGGGTGTCCGTCTCTTGTGCTTTCCCTGCACACTCTGCTTGTTCGTGTGTGCCTGCAACGCAGCAGTTTGCTCCAGGCAGACACCTTTACTTCTTCTGCCCAGGGCTCCCATCTGTACCCTGCAAGGTTTGGACTCTCTGCCAATTGATGGAGATGGGGAAAGAAAATTCCCATTCGGACTTCAGCACTCTGAGGACTCCCTAGCCAGAGCCTGCTAGAAAACTTCACCTTTCCTTGATATTTCTAATTGGAAACAACGCACAAAAAATGAGCTGGAACAAAGAAACAAAAGCAAGGAAACAGCTTTGTCCCTCCAAAGTTCATTGTATGAGAGATAGTGAATGCATATAGAAGAAACAGGCATTGAGGACCCAATTATATTGATTCCTATAATTGTTATCACAGTTGGTTTATAATGGTTATTTTTTATTTTCTCATAAACCTCTAGCTCTTTGCGTCCTGCTATTATACCATAATCTCAGGGTTTGTTAAAAATGAAGAGGGCCTAGTCCTTCAGATGACAGAGGAAAGCTTGAAATTGTTAGCCGTAGAGCCTCAGAAAAGAGAACAAAACCAAAAGAGACTCATGTTTTAAATTATATTTCTGAACATTCCAAAGATTTTATAGGGCCAGATTCATAATTTTATTATTACTTGAGGCTAGCAAAACTGGTATTTCCTTCCTTTACCAGCATGAAGTGTTCCTGGTCTCTGAGGGCCTTCTGGGGAGGTGACTAGGGGTTCGGTATCTCAGATCTCCCTGACATCCCAGTGAGAGACGCTGCAGTTTGCAGATGCAAACCACCGTTCATCCCTTCTATCTTATCTACCAGTCACTTGGTGTGTTAGTGCATACATATATTATTAAATATAAATACAAACCCCAGACACACATTTTTATCCATAAGTAATAAAATCTAATGGAAGAATTTACAGTCATGGGTTATAAAGCAATAATAGTTGTAAAATCATTTAGCAGGGTTCAAATACAGGTGAAAGGAGAAGTTCAGAAGTTCAGCATCTAAATACATTTCCTGGCAGTTTCCTATGACAAACAGCAAATCCCCTATTGACCTGGTACTAGTAACGAAAGCCCAGAACTGTTCTCAGCTTCTCCACTTGTATTTTTGAGTTCATGGCTTCTTCAGTTTTATTACTTTTTAAGTGGACTTTCTATAGGTCAGGTTTTTCAGAGGAGTAGTAGTGAGGACTTACTGAAAAGGTCACTACATAGACAAGAAGAATTCAAATTTCTGCATGGTGCCCCTCCAGCCCCATGAGGAGGGAATCATCTTTCTCCTTGAAACAGGGCACACACAGTACATCGCAGATGGAAACCATTGGCGTTACCTGGAGGGAAACGGGTGGTGCAAGCGGGTCTACCTACTGTATTTATTGGCACCTAGTGCCCCTCCAAGTAGATTTAGATGATGTAATCATTAAAATGCTCACATATGTATTGCTGATATTGCAGTTTCTGCCATTTCTTGGAAGCAGCACTTTCTAGCAACTACTTCTTAGTACAAGTAGCCATTCTAAGTTGGGCAACAACTTTGCTAAATGTCTTCATCATGCCAAAGCATAAAATACCTGTTCTGTTCTTAAGAGATTGAACCTCTCTTCTTGTGCCTCTGTTGCTGTTGGTTTAAGAATGAAAACAGATAAAATCTAGGCCTCAGAAATTGCACGAACCATGTCAAGGGGCTGAATCTAAACTCTGTGTTCCTCTTGCCATGTGGTGCCAGCCCAAGGCACTGAGACAGGAACCAGATAGGAACCCCACAGCCGTTGTCAGCTCTGCTGCTGCTTCATTACTTATCTGAACTTTGTCCTAATGTTGGAGGCAGATAATAAGCTATAAGGTTGCTCACTGGATAAGAAGATAACTTTGCCCTATGCTTCATTTCATAATATTTTTTTAAAATAAATTATTAGAAGGTGTGAGAGGTACTAATAAACAGTGTACTTTCAATAAAAAAGGACTCAATTTCTTCAGGGAGCATTTCTCAGCGGGCTAGCAGAAAGGAGATAGCTGTGATACATGCAACACAAGAACTTTAGCATTTCTTGATCCTTGACACTTTTTAACTTAATTAACCTTGGCAATCTAAACTACTTACAGAGATTCAAGGCTGTGCTCCCAAACAAGCCCCAGTTACTGGCATATCTGAAGAAATATTGCCACTTCCTTCAGACCTATCAAACACAGATGTTTTTCCTGAGAATTTAAGAGGTTCCCTGTCATAACAGCGTGCATAAAACTTATCTAAATAGCCTATGCTGTAATTGAAATGGGCTGCCATTTTGTTGTTGTGATATTTCCACACTCCAGGATGCCTGCTGTGCTGAATCAGGCAGCCAAACAGCTAATCCCCCAGCAAACATCCAATTAGTCCTCCTGCGCATACAAATGCATTATCGTTTCCCATGTTGTCCTCAGCTCTAACACAGCAGTGGGGAATGAGCTGCTCAGAGCAGCTTTCTGATGGGTGCCAGCAGGGTTTAGAGGACACCATGGGCAGGCAGTGGCTCAGAAAGGTGTTGAAACCTTTCACTGGTGAAAGTGAGGACAGCATCCCTGTTCTGCTCCAGGGAGGCTGGGAGCAGGCGAGGGGTTTCTCATGAGGCCAGGCTGTCCTTTTCGGGTTTGTTTGGAAAAACATCAGAGAAGGCTTTAGTTCTGGAGGCAGTTAACAGATTGGCAGTTTTACTTTCTTTTGCCTGCTTCACCCCCTCTGCCTTTCATCTTTCTTACGCTCTGTGCTGTTTCTTTCTTCCTTTAGTCCTAACTCCTGGTGTGAGTTTTTTTCCTTTGCCCAGTCCTTTCCTCAAGGACAGGTCACAGAAAATAAGCAGAGAGTCACTGGCTGGAGAAAAAGGGCATCTCTGTGGATTGCCCCCATGCCACACCCAACAGAGACCTCTTCTGAGAGTTTGTGCAGACTTGTCTGCAGGGGAATGGTGCTAGACAGAACAAGCTTGCAAGGCCAGTTCTTTGGAAGGCAAGGAAAGTCAGTTTTTCAGCTGCCTGGAGGACCCTTGTCCCTCCCTCTGCGTGCTGCCTTATGTTCCATGCCAGTGCTCCTGGCTGCAGCACCCCTGAGCCTTGGTTGGAGAGGATCATCAGCTGGGAAACAAACCAAGAATCACTGCCTGCCTAGGGTGGGAGGTTGATGGGTTGGACTTCTAGTGCAGCAGAGTAATTCTAGAAAGGACAGTTTCATGGGAAAAGATCCCAAGCCCAGTTTTCAGGGGCGCAAGCAGCCTGCACCATGCCAATGCTGACAGAACTGTGCCCTTGCAAAGCAACAGAGAGCCTGGCCCTCCATCATCAGGGATCTGATTAACCCCATAATTACTTGCTTCCTGACATTAATTATCTAACTGTGGTTTTGCTCTCTTTTTCTCTTATATGCCTTTATCTTCCTTCAGTAAAATCTCCCATCTGGTTATAGGATTTCTCAGTGCAGCCAGATGCCCTGAGACTGTACCCTGGGAGAAGACAAGCAAAGCCATACAAAATTTGCAACCCCCTTGGGGTCTCCAGGTAGCCTAATTTCTCCAGGAGAACAGCTCCACTCTAAGTACTACTGCATGAGGCAACTGGGACAAAACAGCTCGTGCAGCTTCGTAAGCAGCCAAGAAGGACTACCACACGTACAATGGCTCATGTACTCAGGGCAAATGTTTAAAGAACAAATTTAGCACCAACTCAAGCGGATTAACAATTGGTTGCAGCATTTTATCCACACCCTCGCTGTCCCCCAGGACATCATGAGTCAGTGAGCAAGCTGTTGACAGCACAGGAGATCAGACTTTAGCGGCTCAGCAGTAGCTCTTATCAGTGTGGACATCAGAACCTCCAGGTGGAGATCAGTGGCTTGTGCTGGGGCCATGTTGTTGTAAGGGCTTGTGGGGGCTTTAATTTCTCACCTGGCAGATGTCAGATACAGGGGGACAACACACTGGCAAGGAGAAAAAAAAGAAAAGTGTTATGGGTGGGAGAGCAGATATCTAATCCCCTAGTCTGCAAGGCTCTTTGTGGTGGATTCCCAAGGAAGCAATTTGCAATGGGTCAGTTTAGCCTACGAAAATTAGCTCACTCTGCAATCTCTCTGCATTCTGTTTGGGGTGGTTTAGAGCAACTAAAATGGTGCCCATGTCTGCAAGACCTGTTGAGAGAAACTGAAGTTATATCTCATGAGTGAGGTTAAGTGCCAGCCACAACACCTGGAGAGGTCCTGGTGTTAAAATACTTTAAAAATACTAGGTAAATTAGTGCAAATAGCATCACACTTACAGCAAATGCTAAGAATGCACTATACAGTGCTGCTTCTTAGGAACTGGAAAAAAATGCCACTTCATTAAGGAAGACAAGACAACTTTTCTTATTGTATAGACACAGAAGCAGAGGCTGGAAAAGTTGGTCGGCTGCTCATGATGTATCCTTTGCTCTAGACAGGGGATGATTAGTGTGGTATTTTTTCTCACTTATCCCTGAAATGGTATGGCAGTGGTTCCCACTGAGGCACTTGAGGGTTAAACCTTTTTATGGGCCACCTTATTTTTCCTTATTTAGCTCCATGCTCCATTTCAGCCCCGCCAACACCCCAACTGGTTTACGACCTCCCTCAAATAATACCTTAGAACTCAGGAGCTGTTAGGAGCTGTCGTATAATTGTAAATGAGTTAAGCTGGTTGGGAGCCTAATTGCTGCTAAATTACTCGATTGTCTTGTACAGAGAGCAGGAAGGTCTCTCTGCTCCCATCCTATGTGTACAGTGAAGGGCTGGGGTCATCTAGCAGGTGGCTGGTAAAAAAAAAAATAAATGCAAAGGACGCTGACCTGCCTGGCTGGTCAGATACCTGTTTCCAGCCTGTGGAGCTAACTGGCCTTCTTGAGGTTTTTAATAGGTTGGTGCTGCTTAGTGGATTTGGAAGCCATTTACCTTCAGGAGCAGGGCATGGATGCCAGGCACTCCCTCCACCTCAGCCATGCTCCCCAGCCTCTGTGGAAATGCACACTAATTGCATTTTGTAACTTTTATTTCCTGATGCCCTGGCAGTGCCAAGGAGCTTTAAGTGCAGCTCCACATGTAGTGTGCAGCGCGTGCAGGTCATTGCTAAATGGCACTTTCCAATGAGCACCTGTTCTGCTGGCTGGGCCGAGAGGGGGCTGAGATCCTCCAGAGCTGGTCCCAGGTAGTAAAACCTGCACAATGAGCAATTTGATGAAATGAGTTCCCTGTTCCCCATTTTCTCACCTAAAGGGCACAGCAGGGTAGTGCTGTCAGCTACAGGAGCAGACACCTCTTGGGGAAGTAGTGGCGCAACAAGCTGTCTAGCTCCATGCTCTGACCTGTGTATCTACCCTTTTCACTATAGGGAAATCGTAAAAACTTGCAGGAAGTGAAGGCAGGCTCTAAGGTACGGTCACAGCTTGTAAGTGGTGCTGCTCAGGGAATGTAAAAGCAAGGACTGGTGGGGTGTATGTCATGCATAATGTTGTTCCTGGCAGCACTCAGGGCGTGTGACTTTGCACCAAACTTCCCCCAGGACTGCCAGTCCCCTATAAGTGTTCTGCCTCACCAGCTGAAATATTTAGGAACAGCATCTGTCAAGAGGTAGGATCACTGTGGGCCAGGCTGTGTTTGGCATATGTTTGTTGGTATGTGAGGAGAGACAGTTGTGTTGCATACAGTTTCTGCTTCCACTGAGGGGCAAATACCAGACTGAATGGCCTTTCAGATGGCAGGAAACTCAAGATGAGGGGCAACACATGGTAGAGCATTTATTTTGCAAAGGAAAATTCCAGTACTCGGAAGACCATGGTTTTATTTTATTTCTCCCTGGCATTTTTCACTGTTATGTGAGCATTGCCACTGTGGTGGGCAATGCAACCATTGCTTAGAGCAACTGTTAAAAGTTATCATGGTTTTTAATTGAATTTTGTCACAAGGGGAAAAAAGAAGTGATGTAAAAAATAAGATAAAACTTCAGTCTATAATAGGATAAATGGGGCAATGCTTAGATTAATTCATATTACCGAAGCAGCATTGATTCTGGGTGGGAGAACTGCATGCAGTTGCAGAGCTCAGCAATAGGAAGGCAGCTGTGATGCTTTCAGTTAATGAACACATTCCTGCTGTCATCAGCCCAGACACTGACTTTGCACTACCCAACTAATAAGGGAGAAGAAGGTTGCTTTAAGCTTTTAATACAGTTCCTACCTAATATGTTGCTTCCATCTGAGTTTAGCTTTGAGCACCAGGTATTTTTCTAGGCTCAGAGGAAAACTCAGGGGTTTTGAAGCCATTCCTGCTTGGGGAAAAGAAACCATTAGCGGAGTCTTGTGCAAGAGCTAGCATTCATGCAGTGTGGTGGCATTCTGCTCATTGTGATGCTGCGAGATGTGGCAAGATAAATCATTTTAATCACAGAGCCAGCAGAGAGTGTTGCTTTCTCCCCTCAGATTTCCAGATGACCCAGGTGTAACAATGAAAGAAATAATCCCTTGAAAGGACGTGTAGCTGCTTCAGCAGCAAGATTTAATACACCATAGGATGGAAATATATGGGAAGCATCTGTCAATGTGTCGGCGTTTTAAAACAAGGAGAGGAAAAAAGCTAAAAAACAACGAACAAAGAAACCCCCAATTGGACAAAATGGAGTCTGGCTGCTAAAGACCATCTAGAAAGGACATTGCTTTGCTTTTGCTTCGATTTCTCAAGCCATAAATCTGTTTTGTTTACCCCTTGTTCTGTGCTAACTCCTCAGTCCTCCCAGGAGACTCTGCCTGAAATGTCAGAGGTCAATTCACAGCAGGGCGATTCCAGGAGGCTTTGTAGGAAACCCTGAAAATACCCCGGTGGGTACTTTGGTTATGTTCCTAGGTGAGGCGACTCTCTGTAGAGAGGAGCTGAGCTGAAGCAGAGCTGTGTCAGAAAGCACAGAGGGGTGGGTGGCAATCCACAGCCAATGTCCTGTGTATGTCTGGGGAACCTGGGCACCTGGCACAAGCTGTCCCTCATTTTCAGGGATCCTTGCCCACATAGTGGTGCCAGAGTGAGATCACTGGGAAGGGAACCCAGCATCCAAAGTGTGTAAAATGCTTCCAGGTTTGTGCAAGTCTTGACTTTCTTGGTGAACATGGACTGTCTTTCCATAGGAAAGAGCTGGTGAAAGGAAACTCCTCCCAGCATGCCCACCACCCCCTCTCCCAGCCTGAAGCTTGGCTCTCTGGTGAAAAGGCTTCCTTGAATAGGGGGATGATGTCCCATGAAGGTGAATACAAACCTGTTAAGAAGTTAACAGGCTGGGGTACAGCCAGTTACTTCTCCTTGGAGTACATACAGAATAACTTGCAATGCTGTAATACCTGTACGTCATCTACTCATCTCTTGGGCATAGTGGTTTCTGGAGAAACTCTCCTTTTCCTAAGCTTATCCAGTTAATTTTTCTGAATTTCACCTGTGAGATGACCAGCCTGGGGGCTGAGAAACAGTATCCTTCGGGGATCAGCCAAGGAAAAAGGACTTTGCTTCTCTTCAGATGTTAATGTGGTCTGGACACTACCAGAAGGATTTCTGCTTGTCTTGTATTTAGACAGAGAAACTCATCTTTGTCAACAGAGGAACTCTGAGGCCTGCCTGGCCTTCCCAGATTTTTTTCAAGTCAGTCTTTGCTGGCAGGTAGATCTAAAAATTGATGGCCTGTGTAGGGAGAGTTTTTATTCAGTTCAAGTACAAGCAAGAGGGGGGTAAGAAAGGATGTATATGTGACACAGGCACTTACAGGCAGTGACCAGGGAGCTGTCTGTGGGCCACCTGAGCCAAGGGGAGGATGTCTTTGCTCAGGTGCAGCCCCTGAGCACGTGTGCCTAAGTGGCTTGCAGCCTGAACCTGGCTGGTGTCTCGCCAGGTTGTTGCTCTGCATTGTCAAAATGAAACATATCTCGACTGTCACTCCAGCTTACTGTGAGCTGACATTTAGCACGACCGATGCACTGTGCTCCATGCTGTGTAAAAATGTTAGCATACCATTTGGCTATTTTGGAGCTGGAGGAACAGGTCCTATCCCTGAGAGATGTAATCTGTTTGATCTATTTAGCGCCTGTGCTCCAGCTTTTAATTTTTTTACACCAGGAATTTGTAATGAGTTTAGTGAGTTAAAATCAGATTTTCAAGGGTGGCTCTTCACTGCCAGCAGAAGAGAAAAAAAATTCGTCAAGATTTTCTTGTCTACTGCTAGAAAATACTTTCCATCACCCCTAGGGAACTGTGCCTACTGGAGACTGAGTGATTCTGGAAGCAGCAGGCAGACAAATAACTTATTTTATTAGCTATATTTTGCAACCCAGTGTGTTTGTACAGTAAATACATATTTAGCATAAAGTCAATGGCTGATGCTGCGCTTTTTATTATGGGCTGCTATTTTTTTACAGCTGCTCTTTTAAGTGTCAACACTGAGCATTTGTTGGTGTCATCATCTGCATTTTACATTGCTATGTGCCGTGATATAACTGTTCCAAAGCTTTGTACTGTGACAGAGGTGTCACAGTTATTTGGGAGAGATGAAACCACACTTTGAACATTTTTCATTCTTTGCATGGCCACATTTATGGTGTTTGTAAAATTCTGTGCAATTTTATGGCGTTTGTAAAATGTGTCGTTTTATGGCAGTTGGGAAGTGCTGTGATTTCAGTGAAAGAATGGACTACGCTGGTTTCAGTGGGATAGTTTTCCAGTGCCATCAAGGAATAAAAAACACACCCAAACTTTCTGAGCATAGCAGAAAACTCTTTTCAGGACAGCAGCAATTAAAGTGTTTTCTGCCTTTGGCATGTAAGTGATTATTCTTTTTGTAGTAAACAGTATTTGCTACTTCGCATTATATGTATGAGAAAAGTGTGCAGCAAGAAAACCTCTGTAGTTAAGAATTGTAATAGAGCAGAACCTCAAGGAAATTATAAATTTATATTCACACACATACGCAAAAGAGTAATCATGTTCCAAGGCTGCCAAGCCCCTTATGCCGATAATAGTAAAATTTAGCTCTGTGCAAAGAGCCAGAGAAGGGGCTTTGGGGCTTGTCTCTGCTTAGTATCCTTCACGTTAATTTGTCCCTATTTGCAGAATGTTAATGCTCCTGTTTGTCAGAATTAAACAGGAGTGTCATTAAGTACTGCAGTCATTTTTATTCTTTGCAGCTGTGTAACCTTCAACAGCTCTGGACAACTCCCCCCACCGCATCTCCCCTTCTTGCAGGCTTATACCACTGTTAGCCATAATTGGAGAAAAATCCAGAGAGGAGGTGAGGTTTGTTAGAGCTGATAATTAGCTGATGCCATCACATCAGAATTACAATCCAATTCCTTGGAGGACTCTTGAGCCTTTTTTCCCCAGCTCTGAGACACATGCCGAATTTACCCTCAGAAAATAGGGGCAGGTGATTAGTGCTGACACCCTCCAGTTCCCTCACTGAACAGTCTGGCACAGGGTGGTTGGTTCGAGGGCCTTGTCTGGAATTAGAGTTTTCTTTCTCTTTCTTAGGTTTAGTGGGACTTTTTTTTTTTTTTTTAAATTATTATTAAAAAGATTCCCAGACTAATTTGACTGAATGTGCAATTTGATGGGGGAGATTTCCTCTTCAGAGCTTCTCATTTTGGGACAAAGGGAAAAACAACAGTAGCTCTGCTGACAATAAAATTCAATTAGAATTGAACTAGCACTGATTGTTTTGATTTCATTTGTGTTTACCTTTTAATTAAGCTATCCTCATCTGATTTTTAATTTTTCAAAAAATATTTTTTTAAATTTTTTTTGTCCTTTTTCTTTATATGTGATTCAGGAGCAGGTGTTCTGTGAGCCTGAATGAAAAGGTATAGTGCTGTGCTGCATCTCATTTGCTATACTGGATGGTGAAGACAGCCATCTAAAAAGGTAAATATTGTTGAGATGTATATGTTACATTGAGGACAGCATCCAGACCATGCCTGATTTAGGCACTGCGGATCCAGAGGCATAGGTTCGTGGCCACACCTGGGCTGGCTGAATTAGGTATTTAGTTCCCTTATAGACTCTACGGAGATATTTAGGCATGCTTGAAGACCAAAAGCCCCTGCATTAATCACAATCAAAGAATGGTTTTGGTTGGAAGAGACCTTAAAGATCATCTAGTTCCAACCCCCCTGCCATGGGCAGGGACACCCTCCACTAGCCCAGGTTGCTCAAAGCCTCATCCAGCCTGGCCTTGAACACCTCCAGGGATGGGGCATCCACAGCTTCCTTGGGCAACCTGTTCCAGTGTCTCACCACCCTCATAGCGAAAAATTTCTTCCTAATATTTCATCTAAATCTACCATCTTTAAGTTTATACCCGTTACCCCTTGACCTCTCACTCCACTCCCTGATAAAGAGTGCCTCCCCATCTCTCCTGTAGGCCCCCTTCAGGTACTGGAAGGCTGCTATTAGGTCTCCTCGGAGCCTTCTTTTATCCAGGCTGAACAACCCCAACTCTTTCAGCCTGTCCTCATAGGGGAGGTGCTCCATTTCTCTGACTATCTTCATGGCTATCCTCTGGACCTGCTCGAGCTGGTCCATGTCGTTCTTATACTGGAGGCTAGAATGAAAAAACCACCCCAGCCATTTAAACATGGTACACAACCTGTATCAGAGGTGGGAGCAGCCACCATCGCTGAGGGTATCTGCTACCACCAGCACTGAGGGTTTGATCTTTGCCACCACTGTGATTCCCAGGCAAAAAGCCATGGCTTGGACTCAGACGTATTAGTTACAGTGTTTATTCATCAGAATGTGAGCTGTAACATTTTTGTGCCTGGAGGAAAATGGGATACACAGCTCTGTTATGGGGGAAGAGGGTAATCCCTTTTCAGGCTGGGTCATGGTGCAGGCAGGAAAGGAAAAGCTGTGGGGCCAGAAGGAAAGTAAACGTGAAAGAGCCTAACCAGGACCTCGTGGTCAGGGTAGTCTGCTGGGAGAAGCGGGACTGGGGTTTGTCTCCCTGATCAGCATCCTCCCCATGGAAGATGAAGGCACAAGATTAATTATGTTTCTAGTAAATACTTACAATGAATAAGAACCAGTTATTGCCTAACAGTGTGATAAAACATTTCTTAGGCCAGTGCTGTGTGCTGCCTACAAGATCTGAGATCTTGCCTACAGATCCTACAAGAGCTGAGAAGACAGCTTCCCAGAAGAGGAGGAACTAATTTTCATAGCTCCTTCAGCTCTATTGTTCACTGTAACATGAGCACAGATTTAACTTTAATAAAGCAGCATTTCTAAGGTAGCTCAGCTAAACACAGAAAATGCGAGATGCCACAGCACACTGTTGTTTTCATAAGGACAGCAGCTTTAATATTAGAGAGCAATAAATTGCCTGGAATGATATTAAGTCCTGGAATGCCGTGCTAATGCTTGTCTGCACTTGAGTAACTCTCAGTGCAACATCAATGGGCCTCTGGCTGTAGCTTTGTTGAGTAAGTAGGTGTTAGAGGGTTTTTTTCTGGCATACACCAATCTCTGGTTCTGCCAAAGATGATGGATGTTTTTCCTGTTGATAGCAAGAGGGACTGAACCAGACTCCCACAGCCATCCTCACTGTTCTTCCTGGAGCCATCCGCCGCACCCAGTTACAAAGATATGAACAGCAGATTTTTACAAGGTATAGATCAGAAGGCAGTGTTTGCCACGTAGCACCCTACTTGTTTTGTGACTGGTCATAGCATGTTGCTTGTTTTATGTGTAGTTTATGGGTTTCAAGAGTTAGCAAAGGCTCACTACACCTGGGGCCCGTTTTGGACATTTAGGGGTTGAAGATGGATCTGCTTTTTGCATAAGATGTCTTGCATCCACCTCAAATTTCAGTTAGTCCTCCAACAGTATGGGTGAAAAGTGGGTGGACTGTGATTACCCAGGGAGGCAGGTGCTCGTGCATGATGAGGAGATACTCTGATTTTTTGTTCTGAAATAGGCATAGGGAGGAAGCTCTTTGCACAGAGGAGGAAATGGATAGTCCTGGTCATGGAGGGTTCTGGTGGCTGGGGAGACATCACAACTAGAAGATGATGCAAAGGAAAGTGAGGCTGCCATTGAGAAATTACATCATGCCAGGTTGTTTGTGTGCGCTGGAAGAATGCACACAACACACTGTGGAACAGCACATGCCAAAAAGATCCAGCGCTGATCACCTGAGCACTCTCAGCTTTTGGGCTGGATGTTCATTTGGGGCTTGATGCAGTGTTCCTGGTTTTGTATTCTTTTGCTCTCAGTTTCTATAAAATAAGCAGTTTTATCAGTGGAATTTATCTTTTGGCCCAGTAGACTCTGAACAGTTTCATTCAAGAAATGCACGCATACGTATACACCCACATTTAAAAACACCATACACTCATCAGATACAGCTATCTATATATAATTCTATTGCTGCCTTTTAGCGTTGTTTTAGCAACATATAATATAATCAGATAATCAAATACCTCCTACCCAAATTCTTTCCATCAGTCAATGAGGGAAATGAGGAGTCAGTGCTCCATACAACACTGCAGGCAAAAGCTGAGTAAAGAGAAAGCTATCAAGGTAGCCAAATTGAGCACAAAAAAGGGTAGAAACCCCAAGAGAGTGGAGTGAATCCTCATCTCTGCCCCCTTTTGTGCTTGCATTGGGACAGAGTCTTTAATTAAATGATTGCACAATCCTTTTTTCCCTGCAGGATCAGACTTTATTGAATGCACAGGATGGAAGGACTTACTGAATAACAAGCCTTAGGTAGGACTTGTTTTATTCTCTTTATTATTAATTGTGAGCTTTCAGGCCTTAGCTTGGTGCCTGCTCTGGTGTTAGAAGTATTCCCAGCCCACCGGGCTCTCTGCAGTGCTCCAACTTGGGAGTGTCTGAGCCCCATAGACTCATGTCTTGTAGGGCTATGCAATCCTTAAATTGCAGACAGGAACTTGGGCACAGGTTGGAAAAGACTGGGACTGCTCCTGAGCTTGGCACACCACTGTCAGATTTTGGGGATCTTATTTTTTGCAGGCAGACAGTGGCAAATAGTGCTGTAGTGTGATCCAGCCAAGCCAGGCATGCGGAAAAGGAACCTTGCATGAGTGAAACCTGCAGTTCAAGCCACCAGCTGAGCATCCCATAGGAACAGGTAGGACCAAACCTGCCCCTTACCCCACCTCAGGACAGCTCTTTGTCCCTGTAGAGTCCACTGCTACCCACCCATCCTGGCTCCATGAACCCAGTGGCATCACCTCTGGTCACACCTCCCTGGCTCCCCAGCAGGGTCTCCTCAGCCAGTCAGCCTCTTTTGCCTATGCCAGTCCTTGTCCTATTTTCCCTCTCCAGCTACAATGCCTCCCTGCCATCCCACATTCCCTGGGGAATTTGCTGCTGCTACGAGGCTTGAGGAAGTTGCTGTTGCTGCACCATCCTGATCCTGTGATTGAGGTGGTCAGGCATTCAGAAAGCAGGGGAAAAGGACTCTTTTGGTGGCTATCAGGAGAGTCCGGGCCATGTGTTGTTCACAGCAATCCGAGAACTGAGCTTGTGAAGGAAGTCATGCTGAGCCATCAGCATAGGCTCCACAAGGAATGTAATTGCTGTACTCTGAAGAACACAGAATAAACCTGTTCAAACTGATACTTAGAAAAGACTGATACTTTGGCCAGATGAGAAGGATTAACAGAAAAGGCCACTTCCACGCCAGACTTCAAGCTCCTGCTGCAACTGCTGTTTTCAAAAGGGTACCAGAATTTTGTCACTATGAGCAAAAGAGCACACTTTACCCAGCCTCAAGGCCTGAATTGCTTAGATTTAAGGCATTGGCCTGAGGCAGACAGATAACATAGAAAAACTTTAACTTTTGAAAGTTAAAATTTTGTAAAATTCAAAGTGTCTGAGAGCTGGGG
Organism: Syrrhaptes paradoxus; assembly: GCA_013400615.1. Classification (NCBI taxonomy): domain Eukaryota; kingdom Metazoa; phylum Chordata; class Aves; order Pterocliformes; family Pteroclidae; genus Syrrhaptes; species Syrrhaptes paradoxus. The sequence continues at coordinate 155,534 of VZTO01019593.1, forward strand.
AACTGCACTGAGGAGTGCTGTAAAATGCCATCAGTAAAAGATTACCAGACACCTGCGACGCAAGCTGAGAATTAAGACCCCTTGGTGGGGACCTTTTTTTCCTTTTTCGTATGGTAGACCCTGGACACTGGACGCCTATCTACTCCTCCTCCAGGCAAATGAAGGAGAAAGCTTCTCCTGAGTAGCTCCCTACACCAGCAACCATTTCATGGGAGTGAGGGTGTGCTTTGCACTGGCTGGTGTCCCTAAAAGAGTGTGCACCTGTTCTTGCCTGGGAAATCCTGGCAGCATTGCATGGGACAGCCCTAAGTTGAGAGCAGCAAAAAGAGATTAGCTGAGGGAATAAAGCAGAAGTAGCAGTAGCATTTGTTCTGTTAATGCACAGGGGAGACAAAAGAAAGAAGCGGAATAGCAAGGCTTCAGAGAGTGGAAAATTAGTGACAGGCAAGGTTGGTATTGCTGAGGGCCCTAAACGATTTCCTAGCTTCAGCAGACACAAACAAAGCAAAGGGTAGTATCCTGGTGTCAGGAACATGCTTCCTGCAGAGAAAGAAATAAAAGTGTTAAATTGACTTTTCCTATTGTTGAGGAGCAGACAAAATAGCTCTTTTCTGCTATTGGAAGCGTTTGAAACCATTAAAAGCTGACAAAGCCTGGGGTCTGTAAAGCTGTAAATAGCAACATCTATATTTAATCGAAGATGATGAAGGATTCAGCGAATTTCTGTTCCAAAAGCTCAACATCATCCACATGACAAAGATGAGGAAACGCAGTGGCAAAGAATGTGACTATTAGAGAGTTTTGAAATGCAGCAAAAGCAGCAGCTGCTATGAATTACTGGCACGCAGTTGCTGGTTGGTACTCTTTAATTCTTTAACAGGCTGCAGATTGTTCAGATAGCTAACATGTACCACTTGATATCCCAGAAAGGGTCTCAGGCCTAGTGCCGCTGCAAGCTACCCCATAAGGGGACATCCTCTCCCTGAAATGCCTATGAAAATGGCTGTCCCAGTAATGAATTCTTTGCTACTTTAATAAACAGAAATATTTTTTTGAGCTTAAAAAAAATATCTGTTTGTGTTTCCTTTTAAAGCATTTAATCTAAACTCATCCTTGTGGCTTTGACATAAGGTTCATTTTCGATCAAATTCCCAGCTCCTTTCAGAATCTCTGAAGAGCTGGAATGAAAGGCATTTTCCCTTCCTGCTCTCTCCATTCTTCTGGGTTTCAGGAGGTCAGGTGGTGAGTTTTTATTGCTCCACTTGAAAACAAAATTAGTCTGTGCAGGTATCTCTGGATAGACACTGTAAATTGTGGCTTTTAGCAGAAGTGAGAACATGTTGTGGAAGTGGGGTAAAAACTGCCCCAGGAACAGAGCAGGTTTGCATGAAGACACGAGCAAGCAGGAAGTGCCACAAAGTGCCTTCTTGGAAGAGCCAAGCTCTCCTGGTTGGATAAAAGCCCACCTGAATTATTTAACTGACCATTATATTTTAAATTAAGCCCTTATTTATAACCAGTTGTTTCGATTGATCTCCCTGAGATGCACAGATGTGGTCTCTGAGCTAGAAGTGACAACATTTAGTAATGACACAAAAATGCACCAAACTACTTAGGGGCAAAAAGGGAGCAGAGCAAGAAAACAGAAGTAGGCACTTAGGTGAGACCTGTAGCCCAGGCTAGGGGAAGATGTGAGGTACCAGAGGAAGGTCACTTTGCAGTCACTTAGCAGAGTCAGGTCAGAGCACAGAGCAGGACAAGGATGGAGAGCTTGGTCAACAAGCATGAAGAACCAGATGTTTCGCTGCTGTAAATCGCAGGTTTTTTTGACCCAAGGTCTAGTGCATGCCTGTTCAGAATTACAGAGTAGGCAGCATCCTCTCTGCAGTCTCTCTTTCTGACTGTGATCAGAATATGTGATAATCACAGGAGAAAATAAAAAAAACAAACAAACCCAAAAGTAAACAACCCTCCAAACCCCAGGTCTCTTTTCGAGCCACCCCCACAAAACAGCAGCAGCAAGAATAACAGAAAGGCTTTGTAAAAGCCCCTGGGCTCTCTTACTCTGGTAAAGTTAAAAGCCTTTCAATCTGGAAACTCCAGTTAAGAGTGAAAAATACCCCCCAAATTAGCTTTTGATCAGAAGAGCAATCATTGCACACGTGCCGTCTTGCTCTGCCCACATGTGTGCATTTCAGCCTGTTATGCAGCAAGCTTTTCACATTAAATTGTCTAAATAGGAGTCAGGTAGCCTCATCATCCGTTTTTTATGTGTGGTCCTTTTTAAGCCCAGATTTCCTCCTGTACAGCCGCGACCTCTTCCCTTCTGCAGCACAGGACCCTCTCTCCCAGGTAGCTGATATGTGGGCAAAGCTGGTCCCATTCCTGCCAACTTGCCATGCTCCCCATCCTCTTCTCCCTGAGGTGTATTTACCACCCCCTTTGGACTTTGTCTGAGTCTCCACCCTCTTGGTTGTTGCTAATTTATGTTGGTTCTCGGACCTTGGTCGTCCATCTAATTGTTTTTTAATCCAATTGAGAATTTTGCCCTCAATATCTATGTCCCAGCAGGATTTACAAGGGAAGATTAAGGACACCAGATAGCTAGGTGAGCAAAAGAACAAGCCAGGGCAGTCCACAGGCTCAGAGGTGTCTGCAGTGTGCAAATATCATCGGCAGGATAGTGTCTTCCTCATGCTGAAGAGGACTAATTTCCCTGAGATCGGTGGCCTGGCTCACTGAGAAAAGTCAGTGTGAAAATGGAAATCAGGGCCATAAGCAAAGGGGAGGAACTGTTGAGGTCACAAGGGGTTCTATGGGGGATTAAAGGATGAAATTGTCATATGGAAAATGTAAGCAGAGTGTCATGGAGAGCTGTGAGACTGCAGAGGGTTCTCCCCCGAGGGGGCTGTAGGCCCTGTTCTTTGAGCCAGTTGAAATCAGGTGAGGCAAAACCTCTAAGCATCTACCATAAAAAATGGCCTGTAATTTTTGTCAAGGGACTAGGACATGACAGGGCTCTCCTGTCACTTGTTTCTGTGATGCTATTAGGTTAATGTGACCTGATCCAGTGGACTGCAGCAACAGCCTTCCAGGATGTCCCTCAATGAGGAACACATAGGTCCATGCTGTCACCTCCCATTGCTGCTGCCTTGGAGAAATTATTCATATCCGCCATGGGAACAAAATGTCACTATGAGCGGATTTGGGCCCAAGCTCTGTGCCAGGCCCTTTGGACAGAGATGACAAACACACATTTTTGTTTGAGAAGTGGGATGAGTCTGCTGAGAGGTGGTCAGGGTGTTTCTGGCTGGGACAAGTATAGCGCATGTGCTGGGAGACCAGTTCACTCTGAGGCAGCACACTGGCAGTGAGAAATCTGATTCCCTTTTTTGTCCCAGCCATCTGCTCAGGGAATACCACAGATTGTTGCTCTGAAGTTAGGATGAAACTACGACTGCATTTCTAAATGCTAAAGTCTTGCTAGTATGTGGTCAACTTCCTTGTTCCTCTAGCAATCCTTTGGCTGGTTTAAGTTACATTTATGCCCAAAGCAATCCTGTATGTCTGAAGCACTGTGGACCTTAGTATCTCAAATACTAGTGTGCCCAACCTGGCATTTTCTGGAAACATCAGATAAGAAAACAGTGCAAAAATGACATCCTGGGGACCAGCGCAGCCATGATACAAATGGACTTTCATACTTCTTGCTTTTAAGACAGGTAGGGGATGCAGGGGAATGGAAAGATGCCACTAATGATGAGGTGGGATGACACTGGAACACTAGGAGGTCTTGGGGTTTAAAAGATGCCAGTGCTAGAAACTGTCCCACTCCATGATAATTTGTTTTTGCTGCACCTCAGAATAAAATTATGAAATTGGTGAAAACCAAGGTTGTACTACTAAGTCTCTGTGGGATTTGACCAGCTGCATATGGGTGGAGATGCTACATGTATCCTGAAGCCTAGATTTGCTGTTCAGTGGGAAATTCTGAAACTTCATAAATAAACAAGAAAGCCCAATAAAAATTATTCTACATCAAAGCAAACCCTCCAAGTATTGAACCTGCTAGCAAAAGACAAATTCTAAGGCTTTGATTTTTCAGGATGAAGTTGATGAAGTTTGCTCAACAGCTCTATTTCTTACCTCTCTGGTCCAAAACAGGGCTTCTAGAGGACCTCAGAGGCATGAAGCAGAGCTTCCAGATTCTGGGCAGGCATCATGATGTGTAGGAACCCTGACCATGGGGTTTGCAGACAGACGTGGAGTGGACAGAAAGTGAGAACCCAGGAAAGCTGTTTGGTTTCTAATAAAAAACTGGTGAAATTCAAACACTCCCTATGCTGACCAAGAAAAATTGTCACTTTATGATCATCCCAGAATCCTCCTCTATCCTACACAGATATTCCCACAGGATAAGCTGTCCCACTGCAGGTGCTGGCTTGCAGCCCTGGTCTACTTGTGCATGGAGTCATGCCCCCTTGGCTTTAGATGATTACAATGCCAGTGTCTATATTGAAGCTAATCCTTGCATAGGGACAATTCACACCCTAGAAACTGTACTAATACATGGACTTCATCTAACCTAGAAACCTTCCTGTGATCACTTTTTCTTCTTTAAAGGGAGCCCAGAGTGCTTAATTCAGGGGTGTGTGGCTGCAGTGCAGTCAGCTAAAGTTGCATGAGGTGAACAACATAGCCAATTCCTGTTGATTTTAATCAGTTAGGTGCTTAAACTCCTTTGTTGGAGCTGAAGTTCAGTCCTGTGTCTGACTGAACTGTGCTTCAGATGACAGATAAAATGCCAGGGATGAAGAAGATACAGGGTAAAGATGCAAGCAGGTGTGGGAAAAAGGTCTTATGTAGGACCTGTAGAAGGGAGGACACGGTATATCTGACTTCTGCTGAATATTTGTGGCCTGGAACAATGAAACCCATATAGGGTAGGATTTATCTTTTCCCCTTCCTACCATATAGGGTAGAATTTATCTTTTCCCCTTTTCCCTAGCTTATAGGTATCCCAAACCTGAAGTACATGGAAAGCTGGTACCAGCAAGACAGCAAGAAAGCTATTGACTCACTGTGATCAACTGTAAAACTAACAATGAGCAGTTAGAAGGCTGAAGACCTGGCAGCTGCAGTCTGTCCAGAGGGATTTCTTAAGTAAGCAACCTATTTAGAGTCAATAACCTATCTGCACTCCCATTTGCACAGGACAGCCTCCCCAGCAAGCCTTTGGGTCATGATCTGCCTTGCTTTTGGACTCTGTCATGAATGGCCATGGTTACAAGTGATATGTCTAGGAGGGAGACCTAATTTTAATGGCTTTGCTCAGTAGCTTCCCCTGTCAGTGTGCAATATGTGCTGTGGCTGCAAGACAGAAGATGGTGCAACCCTTTAAACAGTGCTTTTCAACAGTGGTTCCCATGAAAGTCAGTGGAGACCTTACTGGAAGCAGGACTGGACCCTGAATAAGCAGGGGAAAAAACTACCATATGTTGGAAGGAGATTAATATTATGTAAATAATAAGGCATACAGACATTTTGTAAGTGGGCACGCCAATATCATTATTGATTGACAATTAAACCAAACTATGGGGTCGTACCATCCCATTATGTCTAGCAGATTAAATTCAGTTAAGCTGTCTCTTTTTGTTATTGTTTCTGATAGAGTTTTAGAGCTTTCTTAATTCAGGTCAAAAAATGAGAGGCTTCCTCATAAGCATTTTAATTAACCATCTGAAGATTTCTCTTGCCCCTAGAGACTCATGGTACCAAATCCAGAGCTCAGCACTGCTATCCCCCTCAGACTGCTTTATTTCAGCTCACATTGTGTTTCTGCCCCTTTAGTCAAGTCAAAAACACAGGCATCAGATCAAACCCACCCCCATCCCTCATTGAATTCTTGGGGGAAAAAAAAGTATCTTTAAAGTTTGATTTTTTGACCTAAACATGTTCTTTGCAATCCCCAGCACATTAGGACCAGAATTATGAGGAAAGCGACCCGAACCTGCCGAGGAAAGCCCTTTTGGCTGTGCCTCGGGTCTACACACACCTCATTACAGGCATCTTGCCTGCCCCAAGCCACCAGTGCAGTAGGATCATCCAGCATTGTCTGAGGGCTGAGTAAAACCCCAGTCCTTTTGCAGGGCCGCTTGGTGCACCATTCCCCTGGGGAAGGTTCTCAGTTGAGTGGTTGGGTTTCTATAGAGCACGCTGCTCCTCAGACAGATGGGGTCCTCCTTCCCAATCCATGTTGACTCTCACCCACATTCCCTAGGCTGTGGCGACTCATGGTGTCACTCCTGCAGCAAGCTGGCCTTGCACCACAGGCCACTCATTGTCCCGGCAGGCTTGTTTGAGGAGAGGAATCACACACCCTCAAAATAGTCATGGGTGAGAAAAGTATGCCCCCAAAGTTCCCCACTCCATCATTTCCTCCTCTATGTGGAGCTGGCACAGATACTGCTCCTTTCCAACTTGTAGGGTGGCAATGTGTCATAAGGGGGGAGGACTTTGAAGAGCAGGTACGGTTTTGGGAAGGGCAGCAGCTCCAAGTGGTGAGGGACGAAGGAGAATGTGCTGGGCAGCCAGGCAGTCGTCAGCTGCCCTTGCAACGGTGAGTAGTATTCCACGGCAGGGATGGTAGCAGTGAGCTTTCTTGGCATCAAGCTAGGAGCCTTTCAAGAATAAAAATGAAGTCTCAGGTGAATCAATACAGATTTTTAGTTACATATAATTTATGATCAACCTTATTTGTTTCGCCGGTGCTCAGTAATTAAGAAGGAAAGTTTAGAATAGACTCCCTAAAACCCAGTGATGTTCTGTCACCCAGGCAGCAAGGTGAAATACCTTGTTTTAGCCATGGAAAACCTGCTGACAGGGAAGAGCCTGTGTGCCCACCTGGATAATATTAACTGTCCTAGACTTAGCAAAGATGTGGATCAAGGGCAAAAAGCTCTGATCAGCCTAACAAGGCTGGACATTGCAAAGAGATATCGAGCGTCTATAAAGAAGCATGTCTTTATGGTTGCAAATGTTATATTTCTTCCTGTTCAGGAAGTTTCTGATGGTAAAGATATTTTGATCCGAAGTATGATTTACAAGGAAAGTGATTTAAGAGTAAAATGGGGTAGGATCATCCTGCAAGAGACACTTCATGACATATTTACAAAACAGGTTTAATTTCATGAAGACTATCATAAGACTTATTCCTAAAACATGTGTTATTTGATCATATTTGCTGGGATTTATCTTCATCATATTGCCATTTTTGTCCTCTCCAGTCCTCCTTCTCTGGCATAGTCCCATGCGAGGAAATGACCTGATGAAGGATAGCTCTCTGTCCCTCAGTGGCTTTGTACAATAGCTTCTGATACTCACTGTGATTTCTGATTTAGGAGCAGGAATGAAGTCAACTTCTGTCAGATGCTGAAGGCCACCAAAGTTGCCAAATTTTTCATGTTTCCTCCACTTTGCTCTCTGGTTCTGGAACCAGATCTGGATACAGGCAAGAAAGAAAAGGCACAGAAATGAATATGAGGTGAAGGAGGAACTGCTCACATCCAACTACCTTCCCCGCTCTCTAAGTGAGCATCAGAAAACATTGACCTCCAGCTCACCAGAACCAGGGGCTGAACCTAAAGGAATACATTGGGTTCAACACAGCTCCTTTCATATTTTGCATAGCATGCGGGATCTCTCCACTATCATGACAGCCTCTTTTCTGTCACAGCATTCTTCATTTTGTGTTGCATGTAGGCATGCACACATGCAGGGATATAATTCCATCTATCCACTTACACAATCATACCTTTGTTTCTTGATTGGAGGACACTGGCTTCTTCAGTTACTAAATATTTCACTCAGTTACCCAATGGTTGATCACTTTTTTTTTTTTTTCCTGGTTAAAGTATCTCTCTGAGGGGATTTGACTTATACTGCTTTTAGATTCGTCAAAACTATTATTTTAAACTACCAAAAGCATAAATGAATTCTCCACTCTATTTGTTTATATGTGACAAATGCAAGCAACCAAAATTATACCAACTTGTAACTTGTACCTAAGTGACTGCTAATTTTTAGTTCTGTGTCCAGTTTCCCTTTATTAGTTAAGATGAAATCAAACCCAGAATTTCCTGTGTCATGTGTAACACTGTCTGAACTGGGAATTTGCCATTTGCAGTTCATACATGAGGGGCTTTTCCTTTCAGATTGCTGTTTGCCATTATAACTCTTTTTTATTTTTCCCTCTACAGATTATAAATAATTTTTTAAACAGAAAACTGTCTTGTTCTTTCACGTGATTTGCTGTTCTGTTGGGAACACTAACTAGTATCCCAGTTAGTGCTTTATACCACTGTGGATGCACTGATGTCGCTGATGGGCATATTATGGCTATGCTGTTCCAGTTCTCCCTGTCACTTAACTATGAAGCAATATCATCATTGTTAGTCAATAGTCCCAGGCATGTCATAGTTAATGAACCGCTGTGTTGAACTTCTTGATTGTTAGAGTGGGATATGTGCATAGGAGTACACTGATGACTCTAGCATTATGACAAGTACAGAAACTGCCTCATGCAAAAATCATTACAGCAGTGCCTGGTAAACAACTCCAAATTCCAATACACAGTGGTATGTATATTTTAATGTAGCAGATTTCATATGCAGTAAACAATTGGGGTCAATTTTGAGCTCAGTCAGCAAGACTACATTACAGCTGGGAGGAAGTGGATTAGTTTCTGTGCACTGAAATTGCGGTTAGGGCATTTATAGGCCGTGATATCAAAATACAGAACACTAAGAAAGCATTTTCATTTGAGCAGCTATTTTTTTTGAGACCCTGTAGAAGGTGGAAATGGATGACAGTTTGTACTGGATGTACAGTAGTCTATAAAAAGGTTGATAAATGGTTAATAAATGTTTTCATAAATGGCTGCTCTGTCACTAGAGTCCAACAGGTTGCTCATAACCATCTGCAACTCCTACTTGCTATGCATTTAGTATGTTTAGAGCTCCTGTTAACCCTTTGATTAATGCCATTTGGTTAGTCCCAGCTGGGTGACAAATACTTTTTCCCTATTTGTAAAAGGAGAACAGTGATACTGGCCTCTTCTGTAAGGTAACAGAGAGGTCACATATTTCATGAGCGTTGTCAACCAGGCATAAACTATTAAGAACGTACGCTGAATAAAGAATTGTTGAAGTGATCATAGCCTTTTGGAAACACAATGTACCTGAACTCTGGCTTCTGGAAGGTTTATCTTTGCTGCCAGTTGATTGCGAATATGGACATCTGGGTAGTGAGTCACTTGGAAAATCTTCTCCAGTTCCTGGAGCTGCTCAGCTGTGAATGTTGTCCGGATTCTCCGTTTCCCTTTCCTCTCAGCTGTGCAAACAAGGAAAGGCATATCGCATTTCATAGGAGAAGGCTTCAGGGCCACAAGAAGATTCAGAGATCCAGCAATTTCTGTAAATTGCTATGCAGCTCGGATGGCACCTCCAACACCTTCTAGAGATCTGCTTACCATAGGTGACTATCTCCTAACCCAGGGAGTGAGTCAAAAGTGCCCATTTGAGGTGCTAAGTCCATTGATCCACTGCACGTCAACAGTTACAAAACCCTATGTATTTTAGCCACACTAATGGGTTTGTCATCCAAGTCCTTTAGTGTTGGAACAACCTTTCACCCCTTTTTGCTCCTGTCACATGCACACATCTGTTGCTAATTTATAAAGCCTTATTACCTATTTGTGAAGAAACTTTTCATGTAAACAGAATGAATGGATACTCCATTTTATCTTGGTGTTGTTCTCATGCCTATAACATATCTTTCTTTCAGCTCATAAATTTTCCATCCGTGTCTTTTCCTGTCATAATGGCCTTACTAAGCTTTCCTCAAGCTCTGAGGTGTTATTTTATTCCATGGTCACTCTGTCAGTTTTGATTAATTTACTCCTGTATGCCAGCAAGATCAAAGAGTACCCAAAATGCATGAACCCTGTGGAGGGAAGTCAGCCATTCCAGACTGACTGACTGCTGCTCTCTTCCCATACTATTCCTTCAGCAGTATTTAGGGATAGCCAGCAGTTTCACTGCAGTGTGACAGTGGCATTAAAAATGTTACCTTACAAAGAAAAGTCATGGTATTCTCCTGACTGCACCATTGTGGTGTGGGCACTTTCTAAGCAAACTTACTTTTAAGAATTACAAGGTCTTAAAACCCACAGAGCAGCATACGGGTAACTGTGGGTGCTGTGAATTCCTAAGGGGACTCTCATACTGCTCCATTCCTTCACCTGCTGTGGTGTGGCCACACTAAAGACTTCCCTCAGCACTCCTACACTGTTTTGAAAATGCCCTCCTACACCAGGGTATTTTAATTAGATCATGAACTCTGTATGCCACTTGGTGTAAGTTAGAGCAAGGTCTAGGTTGCTCTGAAATGATACTGACGGGCTGATGTCTTGCAAGGAGGAGAAAGAAGCAGCAGAAGTGAGCTCTAAGGCAGCTGATCTGCAGAACATGGACTTTAGTCTTGCGCCAAGTCTGGAATCCTCTCTGATGCACAGATGGAGTATCTTCCAGATGACATTGAACGACCAGTGCATAAAGCCATGACCTAAGCATTGTGAGTCAGGGATTTTTCTGCTGAGATGGGAAAACTGAAACGTGATAGGAGCATAAAAATTCTAGTATCACTAGTGACTATGATGAGCTTGCTGCTCAATGACCTGAAGTAATTGGCAATGACACCATGTTGCTCAAGAAAATTACTTTTTTGAATAACTGCTTTTGGTCTTCCATGATCTGACGACAACTACCAATTCATACTATGTAACTAGACGCATACACTTGCTAATGGGAACAGTTAACCAGAGGAGGTTAGCTTAGTCCCTCAAAGAGACTTTGTACTTTTTTTCCTGTTTTTGTTCAACCATTAGCATAAACTTTTCCTTTTGGGGGCTAAAGCAGTGAAAAAAGGTAACTAAACGCCTTGGCCAATGTAAATTGGGCTCTGTGCCAACCAAAACCCAGCATTTTTCATTCTGTAATTGAAACTTCTTTGTGACTATCTTGACACGGAAAATAAAGAACAGAAAATTCTGTCCACTGACTTGGTAGGAAGGTGCCTCAGACAATATATCTGGGGACCAGTAAGTGAATATACTCCATTGTGAATATTTTGTATTTTCTAAACATTTTGGGTACTATGAAAAGAAACCAGTCATGCAAGAATAATTGAGGAGTGTCATTTATCATAAACACTGTCAATACTCCAATATCTCAGAAACAGCCTAATAAAGCTGATGTCCAACATAGTTAAATCGGTATCATTAGACTTTTCACTGGCCTATATTACTCATTAGACTGCAGCGCTGGCTTCATCCCTAAGGGAAAAATGTTATTTACATTGGATCTTCCTGGCACTGCTGGGGCAGAAATCTGAAATGAGAAATACTGTTGTGTGTTTATGCTGAAGATGGCAATGGGCACTCTCTCCTAAGAAGCCCCGATTACAAAGTTGCGTCTACTTTTTGTGAAAAAGATAGCTGTAAGGGGCATTTATTGCTATGTGGATTAAAAGGGAAGTATCAGTGCTGAGAATATGAATCTCAGGACATCACATTCCCTGTAGATATGATAGAGCTAACAGTTCATAATGGTGTCTCTTGTCTGGAAGATTTTCACCTCACACCTCTCTGTGGGGTCTGGCTTCCATACCCTCCTGGGAGATACTACAGACAGGTAAGATCGAGTACCAAGGTGATATTTTGTCAAGTACATCATGTTCTGTCTTACAGTAATGAATCTCTCTGCTATGTTTGTGTCATTACAACATATGGTATCTATATTTCTGTAGCACAAGGCAATTCATATAGCAGATCCTGAAAACAAGTGTTAAGTTTGCCCTGACCTTGTCATGGTCTCAGAAATTTGAGGCTTCCCTGACATGTCCTGTATGTCTCCCTGAACAGTAAGCTGAGCTGCTGCCTCTATCCAGGGTAGAAGACTGGCTCCACAAACCTGGGAGAAGCTGCAGCCTACCTCCAATACTTCCTGAGTGGAGCAAGAGATCGAAGCTTGAACTGTGACTACATCCTTGTCCTAGTGATGATGCTTGAGATCTTTTCCAACCTTAATGATTCTATGATTCTATGAAGAATATATGAGAATGACAAGACAAAGGCTGTGAATAGCTGGTGTAAATTTGTGAAGAAACTTTTACATTGAGCTGTGACATCTTATGGTACCTGTACCTGAGAGCTGGACTCATTGCCTTGAAGCACACAGTATTTTAAATTGTGCTGGAGATGGGATGGAATGGATCTGCCAGATAATCTCTTACTGTACTCTGTCCTACTGGCAGCTAAGAAGTATCTAGGATTAGAGATCATGGCTTCAGAGAGAATAGGTTTGCAATTTTCTGGTGTCTCTTATCAGCTTCTTTGGTACAAAAATGATGCAGATAACTTGGTGACCGACAAAAGAAACTCCCTATCAGTTTGCTCTTACATCCTCTGCTTTCTTCCTTCTTGAAAGGTGACCTGTTTTACAGATGACTCTTACGTAAGGGAAGGTACACAGTGCTCAGAAGTGTCAATCCTACTGAAACAGGATTTTTCAAAGCTGAAACTCATCAGATTAAACAAAATACAATAACATTAGGTCAGCTATGGGCCAGTAGAGATTGAAGGACAGGCTTTGATTTCAACTGGAAATGAAATTAAATTGCTAACAAAACAGAATTCTGTGAACTAATCAAGGCTGTTGCCAGTAGGAAATCTAGCAGAGTGTATTTTTTCTATAAGTAATCAGTCATTCTTTTTTTGTTTGGGCTTTTTTTTAAAAAAACAAACTATGAAAAAA
>VZTO01019593.1:168425-207043 GCA_013400615.1 Syrrhaptes paradoxus
GGATGTTAACATTTGTCCTTGCAAGACGAGACTTTCTCTGACTGTAGCTTTGATACCTCCCTTTGCCTTGGGACCTTAGCTTAGAGATCCCATAGCAAACAGCAGCATTCAGAATTACAGTCTAATAAAGAATGTGGGTGGAAGATATAAGACTAGAAAGTGTTCAAAGTGTAACGTTGGCTTTACAAACGTGGCTCTAGAGTCTTTGGGGAAATAAGACTATGTCTGAGTTTCCTGAGCTATTTTCTATGTAAAAGCTGGGGATATTCAAGTGTACTTTTATGCTCTGTGAAAGTCATTTGCAGGTTAGCTGACTGCTGCAACCAAGCCTGAAAATACCAGGCAGCTAAGTATGTCAGCATTTGCAGATGCTTAGAGATACAGCTGTCTATACATTGCCTTACTATTGATATTGGAAGGGCCAGATTCTCCACACTGATAAAGCAGTATAACTCCTTTAAATTCAGTAACAGGCTCCATTTGTCTTCTGCAGATCTGGCAGATTGGAACATTTGAATTTTGTAGAAATATGGATTCTTCTTGAAGGTGTGTAGTGAAAGGATGATATCAATGGTTACAATTTGCAGCAAGAAAAATTCTTACTATGTAATAGGAAAAAATGTTTTCACCATGAAGGTAGTCTGATGTGGGCCTGCAGAGACTGAAAAGTCTCTGTCCTTGGAGGTATTCTAAACTTGACTGGACAAAGGCCTAAACAACCTGATTTAAGCTGCTTAGAGTTGGGGTTGGACAAGATGGTCTCCAGGTGGTCTCCCTCCTTACTTTATTGTGTGATCTTTGACCTCCAATTATCCACACGGCGTGAAGCCCCCCATCCTTCTTTTCCTAAGAAGTAAGGGAATTTAAGATCAAGGAGTTTGATTTGCAGTTGCTTGTTTACACAGTTTTATCTTAGCCTATTATGGCTTATTTACACTGTCTGGTATAACACAGTTACAAGGTACTAGAGGTCTGAGGAAATCAATACCAAGGACTGTTGCTTGTACCCGAGTTTGCTAAGTAAAGAATATGCATCTGCTGCAAAAATGCCATACTTGAGCATTACATCTCCCACTTGCACTTTGCCCATTAACAGGCTAAGACTGTATCCAGGCTACCTGGTCTCATTACAAGGGTGGATACACTGGAGGGATAAGGAACTAAAAACCCAAGAGAAGGACTGTAAGTCAGTGCTGGCACATCTTTTCTTTGGAGTATGTAATCTAAGTAGATGAAAACTGATGGGATCAGTTTATCTTACTGCAATCCTCTTTGCTGTTTCTGGACAGACACCCTTTCACAGTGTGTGATACCAGATCCAAAGATTTTGCTGCTTCTTTGACAAGAAGAGAAAAAGCAGTCACATAACAAGCAAATAACTTTAGCTACATATTGTCAAAAATGTATTTTTCTCTGTGTAACAAAGTTGATTGTATAATTTATTTCTCAGAAAGAAACTCAGGAGTGTTGGAAAAGAGCCTCATATCTGGTTACATTCTGTTTTTTCCTTTTAGCCTCTTTAAAATAAGTTCCTCTCTCTCTTCAACCAATTACAGGTATGTGGGTCTCCTGGCTGGTTCTTTCCCTTGGCTTTTCTGAAGATTATTCTCTTGCGGTGACATTCTGCTCATGGCAGCCCAGCCCACAGCAAAAAGAACTGCAACTCTATCAAAGAATTATTATAGAGAGCTGATGGCATCAGGACCAAATGTGCTTGTCTGTGTACAGAGATGTGCCCGTGTCAGTCCCTCTCCTAATTAAAGAGGTGGCTCATGGTTTTTAAAAAAAGTTTGCACTTCAATATTTAGGTGGGAATATGGCACTGTGGCTAACCTTTACTAAAGCGGTTTTTCTGCCTTTCTTAAGAAAGACTGGCATAGCCAGCGAGACTGATCCTAATTGGATAGGGACAACGTGCTCTGGATAGAGCCTCCTGCTAGCAAAATGCAGCATTTAGCATCCAGCTTCTGGCTGTTCAGGCATTGCAGAAGCTAAGACAGAGCAGCATGACTCAAACTTTTAAAGGCTTGACTTCCCTCCCTTCAGTCCAAAACTCCTTGATGGAGAGTTGCTTCACCCTGGTGCTGAATACAGTGCCTAATTGCTTGACAGCAAAGCTGAAATGCAGAGAGGTACAGACTGTAGGTGGTATGAGTAGGAATGCTAAAAATACCAGACCAGAAAACTGTTTAAGCAAGCTGTGCAGTGGTGCCCAGGGGAATTTCTTTGCTTGTCAGAGGAATTGGCAAGGAGTAGTTGGTACATATGAAACTGTTCATGTGGACAGTTAGTTGAGGAGGATGGTGCTCACCATCAGCATGAGCCCATGGTGAGTTTAACCTGTCCCATCTGACAGAAAAGAGACAACAGTGTTTACAAACACTGCTGCCCTGAAGTGGTGTTGTGCATAACTCTGGCACAGCCAGAGGTCAGCAAAATATCTGGAGGAAAAAGCGCGCAGGCCACGGTTTGAGGGAGCCCAGCTGACATGGGCATGTGTTAGTCTCCATTACCTGGTATCAGTTCAGTGGCCAGGCTAAATGACTTGCACCTTCATCAATTCCTTCAGGTCAAAGTGGATTTGGGGTAGGTATATATGTAGTTTCCCCATTCAGCTAAATCTCAGGCTTGAAACTCACTTTCCATGAATGTTCTTCCACTGCCAAACTTCACCTTAAAGATGAGCAAGCAGTGACCAGCCTAATTCAGTAACGGTTCTCACCAAGTAAAACAGGTTCCCCACCATTGTCCCCACACTCTCTGGTCAGCCACCTTTGTCAGAAAACAGCTATTTGCCCATGGAGAAAGCTGAGATTCTTGCAGGTTGCACAGCCAGCCTGTTTCTACTTTATTGCTGCTCTTTGTGGTTATTTGTAACTGCAAACCTCTAGACATCAATCAGGCATGCTTGTTTACATACCTGTCTCAGAGTCTGTGTACCCTGCAAGAAGGCACAATTCCATTATTATTTTAGTGCATAGTCTCTGCTGTTTCCCATGTCAGCATAAAGCACTTGCTAATACAGTAGGTAAAAGGCTTGCCCTCAATTTTAGAGAACAGTAATTAAAAGTAGCAAATCCCAGGGATGTAATGAAAAGTTCTCAGACAATTTAGGGGAAGCCAATAAGTACTCAGAAGACCTTTGAAATAAACTTATCAAGATGTGCCATCACCTTTATAAATGGTCACATTACACACTTTTGACTAGGAGGAAGAAATTAACCCCTGGACCCTGTGTAATGGACCCTTTGGACCCAAAATTCCCAGGAAAGAAGGGATTGCTAGAAGAAAGCATTGAATCTTAACATTTGCTTTTAAAATAAATAAATAGCTATATATATAAAAAATAATGAAGAAACAAAAAATGGAATGATAGCCCCCCAGCTGCTGACAGCTTTGCTTTCTTCAGTGCTTACTTGTATCAGTGAGACTTCTGTGTGAACATAGTCTGAAGGGTAGGAGTAAAGGATCTGGGTTGCATGCCTCTCATTTAATATCCAAAGTGTGATTATAAACAGTCAGTCTTCAAAGAGGGAGAAAAACAAAGAACTAGCCTTCAACAATGCCTCAGGTAAACCCACCAAACAAGGTCAATGGTCTGCTGCATTTCTAAGTGTACATAGGAATACTGCACTTCAGAGACACAGGGCTGCAGGGACTATTCACACTGACAAACAGAAGACTCATAAGACAGCTCATGCCAGCAAAATTATATATATAAGCATTTATTTTTTTCCTCCTGCTTCTCCTTTTCATTTAGAACTGCCCGCTTTTGTTCTTCAGGACAATGGGATGCTTGTGCCCTTTCTCTCAGTCCCATTGGCATATTCTGGGCAGCCGATATTTATCTGGGATTGTGATTATACAGTGCTTCATTGTCTCTTGGGTGTTTTAGAAATGCATTAAGTCAGCATATTGGGGAAAAGACTGTTCTATGAGAGATAAACCATGCTGTTTCACAGGGGTACATGGATTTGACCATATTGTCCACAGATGAACGGTACAAATGAATTTATGGCTTCAGGGAAAACATGAACATTAAGCTAAAGATGCCTGCAACTGGCATCAATACAGAGGGGATATGACTTATACTGGAAGCCTTGAGCTCCCAGGCAGCAATGTGCAGAGGATTTCTGCTATGAAAATGTTTGGATGATGATGACTCATTGTGGAAGCCTCCTCTACAGTGAATAATGGAGAGATGAGCTGCAGGAAATAACATTGTCCAGTTTTTCCCATGGCCTGAAACCCCCAGTTCCTGTTGGAATTAGGAGACAGCTCCATTTATGAAGCCTGAGCTACCTTGTACTTGAATTCTTGCCTTGAAAAGAAATCCCACAAGACTAGACATCCGCCTGTATCTTAAGGTGATGCTGCTATCTGGCTTCTCCAAGGCACTGACTGCTCCCTTGCTGCAGTAGGGGACTGGAACCATTACCCATGTGCAATGCTGGGCACACTCATCCACTGCCTTTGGGTGTAAATAGTTACAGCACACACACGCACACAAATGTATACAATCAAACCCAGCATGTGTAAAAGGCATTGCAAAAGAATTGCCTATGAGGATCTAAACTGGGCTGGGATTTTGAACATGGCAGTCTCCAGCAGCAGCTGCCATAGGTCAGATGGGCATGGGGGCATGTAATCCTCTTAGGCTCTGGTGTTCAGCTGTCATGAACTGGTCACATCCCAAGGGTGTCACACAGAGCAGAGAGAAGGAATTACAAGGAAAATGGGAGGTCAGTATTAAATCTGTGGGCTTACATGGACATGTTGCTGTGATGCTGACTGACAGCCACACAAGTTTGCCCTGCTTGCTTTTAAGTTTTGAAGATGCTGGCAGTGATGGTGGTTGCACATAGCAAAATGCATGTAGCAATTAATAATTTCATAGAGAGCTGGCCCAAGCAGAGTCTGTACCCACAGCTACAAAGTAAGACCTCTCTCAGAATGGTCTCCTTCTAAAACAGGTTTTACCAGTGCTGCTTTTGAGAGCCAGGCTTTCCAGAAAAGTTCTTCGGAGCTTTTTGTACAGAAGGCCACAAATGAAAGCACCCAACATTCAGAATGAAGGCTACCAAATTCAAGTGGGGCCTTAACAAAATTAAATGCTACTTTCAGCATATCTCTAGCATATGAGGGATTTTCTCTTTTTTTTTTTTTTTGCTTACAATGCAGCCTCTTAAGTTTAAAGTGCAAGAGGCATTGCTTCCTGTAAATGGTTTGTGATAAGGGCATAAATCTGTTCAGTTTAAATGACACTGCATTTCTAAACTGCTTAGTCACAGAAGCCATTTTCTGGGAAAAGCAAGTGTTTAGAAACACTATGGTGCTACAGGCTTTCCTGGAAATATGCTCCAAATCTACACTCAGGGTCACAGTCAGGGTATTCTTGCTATCTCAATATGCCCATGAGGGGCATATTGTCAGGGCCTCCTCCTCATCTTTCTTCTCCTATCCAAAAAAGCACCAAACAAACCCCAGCCCTCCCACCTCCAAGGTGATAGCATAGTACGCTTGATTTCCTCTGCTCCCTGACAACTATACAGACATGTATGCTTAGTTAGAGCCCTTCCTCACATGTCATGTAGGTGTTTTATATAGACGAAGGCAGACTGTGAGAAAGGAGTGAGGGAACACCCAGCCAAGGACTTCTGATGTCTTCCACGTCAGAAAGCTTTACCACTGCTGAAGTTGGTGCCATTCCCCTGGCTGTTTGTGGTAGGCATCCTTGGTGGGGCATATGCTGTGGGCATTTGACACTGTCCAGGTGCTTTGTTAAAGGACCCATAACCAGCCCACCGCTACCATGCTGAAAGCACATCTGAAGTACCACAGAGTCGATAGATATGGAAACAGAAGTTCTTTTGTTATCAACTTGAGCTGTAAGGACTGCAGACTGCTCCCACAGATGGTGCCAGTCTACCTCTCCTGCAGGCTCTGCTGTCAGCATCGTCTGGGAAAGGTAACTCCAGCCACAGCAAGAGGCAGGAGAACATGAGATGCCAGCTCTTCCCCTCTGATGTAAAGTGGAGGAAGAAGGCTGAAGCTTATGGTGTTGGAAAGGATTTCAAACCCAGGTCTTCAGCTCTCTGCTAAGAATGACACAGTACATGAACAGGATCTAGAATATCATTGTTGTGCACTGTGGGGGAAATGCCAATCCAGTGCTTTAGGATCCTCCCCTCTCCTTCAGCCAGTTTCTATCAAAGGCTCAGCAACTGTGGGAACCAGTAGCCTAGAAAATGGCAGATCATTAAACTTCTGCTTGGTTTCAAAACCCCACTGCCACCAAGGGAACAGATGTATTTTTAAAAAAAATGCCTTTAAAATCTCAGTTGTCATTTTAAGGGCCTGCTCGGCTCAGCTCAGTTTTGTGCAGATAATTACATGCTTCCCTTCTTGCTTTGCTGATGAGGCTGTTACCGACCACTGCACTGGTCAATGAGCCTAAGTGCTGAGTTGGGACACCTGCCTCCCTCCTCTGTCACCCTAGGAAAGCTACCTCCCAGCTCCTGTATGATCCCTCCCACATGACATATACTCCTTTTTTGCACTCACAGGTGGCTCTGAGTACCAGACACATACTGCCATGGCTCTTCTGCAAGGAGACAATGTGATATTGCCCAGCTGCCATCAGCTGCCTGCAGCTTAGATGGCAGAGGTAGGCTAAAATATCCAGTTATCTTACAAGGCTTCTCTCTCCATCAAGACAGACGCTGTCTTGTGCAGAAGAAGGAAGTGACAGCAGCTTGTCATGTATACCATAGCAGCAGCAGCAGAAACAAGGCTTTTCTTTCAAATATATTTCACAGAAAGAAATGTTTCCTCTGCCAATTTTCAGAGTATGGGCCGAGGGAGATGTGAGGATGCCAGTGAAGCCAGCTGAGTAACCGTGCATCTGCAGTTACACGAGCCCATTAGGAGTCTCCAGTGGACTTTATTGAAATAGCTTTTTTTTTTTTTCTTTCTTTCACAAAGGGGTGAATAATAGCAAACTATTCAGGAAACACTTTACTGCTGCTACTGAGAACCTGTTTTCTGAAGTGTAGTATGATCATCTCTATTAACCTTTCCTAAAACTCAAACAACTTAAAGCAGTTTTTGTCTCATGCTACTAATAAGTTGCAGTCTGTCTGTTAGGAACTTGCCTTGTTCAGGTACCATGCATTCTGCTTAACTTAAACTCTCTGTGCAACATATTGGAAAGGTGTATTTGCATTGTCCTTTGCTTTGGCTAAGCGATAGACTGCTGTTTACCAGTGCTCACAACTAGTGAAATCAGCATAACTACCAACATAGCCAGGCTTGAAAATTGTGCCCAACACATCCTGTGTGCCAGACCTATGGCACATCGACGGTTTGCCTGTGCGCATGCTGATGACCTCTTCATCACCTCTGCAGTGGGTCCAAGGTGTACAGAACACACGGAGCTGATTTGGCATGTTCAGCAGCCTTGCTCCCCACGTTGTGCAATGCCTGTTTACCAGGAAATGGGTGTTGCATGACCTGGAAAGCAAGGCTGCTGAACATGGTGACTCTGTGGATTGCCACCCCAAGTAGGAAGGCAATAAGCACCCAAAGCAGTCCCTATCACTAAAATTGGTAGAGTTGGCAGGCCTGAGCTAGATCTTCAGCTTAAAGGGTGGGTCTCTATGTCTTGAATGGTGAGACTGAAGAACCATCACTGTTACTCAGCCAGGAGCTTAGCAGTAGAAATATTTGTGACATCTGTTGCTAGGTACTGCCATGTACATCATTGTAAGATAACAGCTGTGTTTTGAGGTACTCTGGGAGAGAGTTTGGATATAGAGGCACTCACCATGAAGTGGATGGTCCACTGGGAAATCGCACAGCTGATCTTCCTCTTCCTCATCTTTTCTTCTGCCTTCCAGACGTTCACATTTTGTGTCCTCACCCAGGAGGGAAGATGGGCTGTCAGCAGGTGTCCTACAGTGAGCTGCCTGTGCTTTCTTTGCCCTGGCCATGGGTGTAGCACACGCAGCAGGGAGTAGCATTTTGGCTGAAGGTAAGTCACAGTCTAACTGACTCCTGCTGGAATCTGTGAAGGACACAGCGTAAGACAGCTTTGAATAAAGCAACTGTTGTTCAGCGCACCTTCCAATTTGTGTGAAAAAAGAAGCATGGGTGTGGTCTAGATAGTTTACCATTCGAACCTGATCATATTTAATCCTTCCATGCTGTGCATCAGTGCCAGGATGACCCCATGTTGCAGGGGCATGATCCCCAAAATCTAGCCTGTTCTCTCCTTCCTTCCACCTTGAAACTTGCAGTGGTCCTTGTGGGAGATTTTCAAAAAAAGGACTGTAGAAGTAAGGATACACAACCAAATGCTCAGCTTTCCTGTCAGTGTCCAAATTGTGGCTGCCTTTTGTGAAGAAGTCAGAAGCACAATAGATGTAGAACTGCTTTGAAAATCTGTCAGCAAGATTGCTGTGGAATTTGCTAGATGCCAAATGCTTTTAAAAAATCTGTTCCTTTCTTAAATGTCCCTATAGGTATATCTACCCTATAGGAAGATGGGCCAGAGAATAGGCTAAAGGTCAATGTCTTCCCCAATTCAGATCCATTTGTTCTTTCTTCTACATCTGGGCTGTCTGCTGCTCAGATTTATGCACTGGATAATTCTAAAAGCAGCCTTTGCCCAGGTTGTCAACATTTCCCACCTGCTTTTGTGACAGGTGACACTGGTGATATCTAGGAAAGTACTGACAGCCAACTCATCTTCACGAAATCACCTGCAAGCTCTTCTTGACAGGACAAACACAAGAGAAGTGATATTGTCCCATTTTCATGAAGTGCAGCTATAAGGTTAGCTTAGATTTGAGCAAGGGCATTATAAACAGTCCCAGTGGGAGCTGAAGGTAACCTCAACAGTAACCAGTGGTGACATGTGCTAGGACACCTGACTTTAGTGGTGATGAAATTGGTCAGAGAAGCAAAGGTATTTCTTCTGCCATGGTGTTGTATTATTACTGCCATAATCTCTGTGTGTAGCAGGGGCACTGCAAAGATTTTTCAGATTAGTTTTCTGTCCTCATGAATGCAGTATGAGTCCTTACTCTTTCTAATAATGGTAAGTGGACCTTGCAATGCCATGCACTGAAATATAACACATTGGGAAGACTCATGGTTCAATGCAGTTGGCTGTCTGCAGCCATTAGCATCCCAAGAGAGGTATACCAAACACTCCCATTCTCTTACCTGCTCTTTTCTACATTAAAGCCTCACTATAAACCTTAATTCTGAGTGCTTTATGTGCTGCCTTTGATAGATGCAATCGAGGCTCAAGCTTGACTCTTAAGAGACAAGATAACTGGGTCTTGCTGCTTTATTGGCAAACCTAGAATTTGATCTAGTTTTCCTTCATGTCTGGATTTCTTTGCTTGGAAAGGCAGAGTTAGAGGCAACACATAAGCATAATGAACCCATCAGAGAATTTAGGTTCCAGGTTTAGCTTGACTCTGAAGATAATTTGACAGCACAGGTTTGTCTGCTATTACCACCAAAGAACACTAAAATATTATTGCAATAATGGATTGCATTCCTGAGCAGTAACCCACATCTAGGCTCTGGGGTTTGCAGCACCTATGGCTGTTGCCCTCTCCCCTCTCATATCTAAATAACAGCAGGTGCAAACCTTTGCTGGAAGAAATTCCATTTTTTAGTATATATTTTAGTTCTGGTGCAGTATCAAGCATTGCCAAAGCATCTAACTTTTTAGACTTGTCAGAGTTTTATTTTCTGAAGAAATAACAAGTTCTATTTGTAACTAGCCTTGGAGCAATGATAATTATGACATCGGGAGACAAAGTACCCAATTCTGCCCTCAGTAAAAGCCCACACAATAGGAATTTTACAGGGTGCTGACACTGACATGAAGAAAATGCAGTTACAAGAGGTCTGGAAATTAGCCAAAGCCTCTTGTCAATAAAGGATGGTTGTTCGGGTATGATCTTTTCAAATTATCACTACACTTTGGGTAAACTTCTGAACACAATTGCATGTGTCCAGCCAGGCTGACCTTAAAAATGGTGTATGAGGTCCACTTCTGTGTTCAGGGAGTATTGTGCAAAATGGGACTAATTTAATTCCTTTAGAATCAACTAGGTTTGAGTTCTCTGTTGAGAAAACAGGTGAGGTTTTGAACAGTATTTGTGGGATAAAGGAGACGGATAGACCTATGAGTGGTCACTAGCACAGGGCTGGGTTAAATGATCTGCTCAAGAACGCAGACGATATAAGTGTCGGTGTAGGTTCTTAGCCCAGGATTACTATCTCAGTCCCCCATCCCTAAATTAAAGACTAGTTGCGCTCCCCTACTAGATAGTATGCTGCAAAGATTAATGTGTTACAGAATTGATGGTGCTCATATCCTATGGTAATGAAGAACATAAGTGTACCTGAGCAAGGTGCTCTTATGGGCAGTGACTAAAGCTTTCTAAGAATGACACTGGCATTTCCTAAATTATATAAGTCTTTTCACTTTTCTTCATGCTTCATACCTAACTTTTCTCCCCCAAATTTTTGTCTGAGATGCTCACATACCCCAGTGATGAGCACTACTTAGTTATGAGCATGGATAAAACAATTACAGGCTAAAGAAGAGAAACAGGGAGGGAATGGGAGACTACCCTAAGCAGATGGGAAAATACCAATGTCTCAGTGAACTGGTGAAAAGGAGTGGGAGAATCTGTTGTTCGAGATCAAAGAAGCAAATTAGAGTGGCATGAGCCATAAAGAGAGGCTGGAAAAATCAAGGAAGTTTTCTTGAGGATAAGATCAAGGGTAGATGATACTGAGATTAAAGCACATATCAGAGAGTTAGGAGCCCTAAGGTCTAGCTGTGTTTGCATTGCAACCTTCTCTGGTGCCTGCTGTCCTGAACAAGCAAGGAGACGGTCTGAAGTGGTAGCTTTTCAGGCCAGTCAGTATTTTTCAGTGCATATGCATGTGACTCCAGCAGAGAGCTCTGAAAGATAGCTATGAATGGGCCTGGGGTATAATTTCCTCCAGGGAAGGCAGTTTTTGTGGTGTGTGGTTTTTTTTTTTTTTTTTTTTCCCCAGGAATGGCAATGACATTTCAGCTTGGCACAACTTGAGATACTTGTTACTGTCAGGCACACAAATGACTTTTACTTGTGGCTCAAAATGGTCTTTTTGGCTTGATTTTCAATTGTGTTGGAAAGGATGGGAAATTTCAGGCAAGATAATAAGATTTCTTTTTGGAAGCAGGAGGTTATTTCAGATGGCCTAAGTTCCATTTAAGCCTTTTTGTGTAATCACTGGAGAGAGAGACTTGTAGGCATAAGGCTAAACCACAGGTTTTAGGGTCGTACTAAGACTGTGATCAGGGAAGAGTCTGTCACTGAGAAGTGCAGGCAGCTTTTTATTGTGCTGTTTTTCTCTTGCTTCTATACCTTTTTTTTTTTTTAAGTGGATTGTTTTCCCTTGTAATAGGTGGGGCGAATTGGTGATATTGTTCAGATGGTATCTGTTCAGTTATATTCCTTTAGCTGTTTGCTCTTTTGCAAGAAAGCTGGGTGGAGTGGAGTGTTGCTAAGGGTGAAGTAAACAATCACCATATTGACAGTTGTGTGTGAAGCGGCATTTGTATTCCTATTACTTTGCATAACTTTAACATAATGGGGCATAACACAAGCAGAATGAAAAAATTACTGTATTGTTACTGATTTTACTATTAATTTTCCAGGTGTAACAACCTAATCCCAAACTCTCCTTGACTTGGTAAAGGACCTCCTATTGGTGGAACCTCACCGGCAGAAAGCGGGGAAGCAATGAACAATTATTTCAGATGTACTTTCAAGCATATGGAAGTCAGCTTCCCAGGGATTTCAGAAGGATTTCAACTGAAATAGGCCTGCTAGTCTTCTCTGTTTGAAATGAAAGTGTTGGCACTAGGGAGGAGATCAGCACTTGCTGGCTGTTTATTTGTGTCGCTTGCAAAGGCCATGGTTACACTTTCTAAGCACTGGGACAAAAAGAAGAGAGGAAAAGCATAGACTGAATACTAAAATGTCTTCTTTTTCACTATTCCATTTTTAACTTAGTACATGTCTTTCAAAAATTCAAAAATTTCAGTAGACTTCATATCAACAGCTGCAGTTACAGGCCTTCTAGTAGTTGTGTTTGTGCAGTAAGCTGACAAATGGCTAGTACTGCAACTGGGAAGTGGCACATTCTTGAGGTGACTTTGCACTCCTTGTTCCAGGTCCCACTGGAACTACACTCACAAAGACCTGTGAACTTAGGAGTCAGGCCCAGAGGTCTTCTCATACACGATCAAGTCCTGCCCCAGCTTTCCATGAGAGGCTGGCACTGTACATCAAAAAAAATCTTTTTTGTCAAAGAATCATAGGATAATTTAAGTTAGAAGAAACTTTTAGAAGCCATCTGGTCCAACACCCCTGGGTTTTCTTAGGAAAGGACTCCAAGGTAAACTTGGTCTATGTCCCCCATTTCTGATATTCTGCATCTTCTGGTTCTCTGGTCCTACCCATCTCCTCAGCTCTTAATGGCTAGATTTAGACTTCAGGACAAGTGTAATCTTGGTACTTAGACTGCCTAGACCAGCAGATGAACTGGATGATAATTTCTGGCCTGGGTATTTACCTTATGCTAGCCACAAGTACATGTGTGGTGCCAGTACTTGCTCTCAAATGGATCATGGATAGGCTCACACACATACCATATGGGATGCGGGAAATGTTCTTAAAAATTAATAGTAAGATATAACTCAGCCCTGACCTGTAGTATTTCCTTCTTTGCTGCTGCTGAACTGTTCTGGGAGAGCAGCTGGATTTGTGTCCCATCCTGGAATTTCTAACAAGTTCCCTAGCTCATTTCAGTTCCCTGACCTTGGCCAGCACCAAGTCAAATTAGATATGGCTGACTATTTACATAACGTGTTTAATGCCAATGTTATATGGCATCAAGCTGAATGACTTTGATGAAATACAGCAATTATCCCAAGATGTACAACACTTCTGAAATAAACAAACCTTATCTGCAAAAATCAGCAGTTCTGCTGAGAAAGCAGAGGGTAATAAGCTTAGGTATTTCTATGGTGTTAGTAAGAAACGAACAGTGAAAAAGCTTCATTTTCATTCTCTTTTTTTAACATACTTGATCAATGCAAAAGCAACTTACAACAACATTTTGAAATATCTCTACAGCTTTCCTGTTTTCCCAGCTTCACTGACAGTCAAGTGAATCTTTATGTGTATATACTGTTTTCATTAGTTAACATTTTACATTGCCTTGAGTATATTAATCCAACCTTGCTTTCCAGCAGGGTAGAGAAGAGTCACTATATTCTCTTGCCACAGCTACAGTCTCTCTCCGGCTAGGTGATGAAGTGAAGTCAAAGGCAAGGCCTGGCTGTTCTGCCCGCATTGCTTTCAAGGTGAAAAACTGACTATACTCTCAGATGGAACAATTCGGGATGAGACAGTACTGCCAGTGCAGTAATGCAATCCTAGGAACCCACCATGTCCTGCATACAGATTTGTCAGACCTTGTGGTTGGAGTGGCACGCTTAGTTGAGACACGCAGTGAAACAGGGCTTCAACATATTGATCGCAAAACAGACTTAATATAAAAAGGTCCTGTGTCTGCCACGCTTCTCTGTTCCCAGAGAAGAGTCTCATGTTGTTAAAATGCAGTTCTACGGTCCATGTTATGAACAGCACTGACTTCATTTTTCAGTGGTGTTATCTGTCTTACTTTGGATCCAGTGGCACAAAGTGAGTGCCACAGGCAGGACTTGCAGCTCACAAAAGCTCACTCCCACAGAGCTCATGCCAGCATTTCCCCCCACCTTGACATCCTGGCACCTGGGCTCCTTTGGCACACAGACCGCATTACGCTTGCGCCAGCATAAGCTGTGTCCTTGTCCAGCCCTACAAACTCCCAAGCTCTCGCTTGTTTTAGGACCATATTTAAAACATAGCCTGGGTCTGCTGTGGTTCAGGTCTGATCTGCTCTAGCAGCTTTAGGAAACCTCTAAATGCTGCAGTTCTCCAACAGTGCCGGTGGTGAAATAGCCAAGCAACACCAGCCATGGCCTTCAGCAACCTTGTCTATCTTTGAAGCTGCCCCTTCTTTGAGCAGCAGGCTGGACTTCCAGATGACCTTGAGACGTCCCACCCAACCTCAATTATCCTATGGTTCAGTGAGAATTCAGCAGCATGCTATCCCTCTCCTCCATACACAGGTTTCTGTAGAAAGCTGCAGGTGCTGGCAGAAAGGCAGTGGTTGTACACTCAGCCCCAATGCCTGAGGTTCCTGGGGCTGCGAGATGTGTTGCGGACTGGCTCTGCCCCATGGTCAGGGAACAAGTTTTGTACAGAGATAGTGACACTACCCTGTGTCCAAGGTGAACAAGAAAGTGCAAATCCTGTGCAGAGCATGGCTGAGAGGCAGTGTTAATGGGACTGGGCTGCAGCCCAGCTGGTGACTAACAGTACACTAGGGTGTGTGGTGCTCACTTTGCATCAGTTTCCTTCCCAATTTATGTCTTGTTTGCTTCCCTGTCCGGGTCAGTATCTGAGATGAAACTATGTGAATAAGTAATGGTTACTTGGACTGCCAAGTTTTTGGAAAGAGACCCTCTCCCCTACTACTGGATGTTTCATCTGGTGTCCTGGTAAATGGGGTCCTGATCCATGAAAGGATCTCTCTGTGTTACAAAAAATAAAGTGTAGCATTAAGTTTTGTTGAAACAGTTGAGCAAGAAAATTTTCTAGCAATCAAAAATACAGGTCATTTTTTGGTCAAGTGGATGTGTTTGTATACATAAAACATCTCCTTTTCACTGAAGATGTAGATTAAAAAAGAATAAGAAATACTAAATTCAGGAAATGTTGGCCATTGGTCTTTGAGAAAAAAAAGAGACAATTTCTGTGGGGGTAAAATTTCACTCAAGGCTGAAATAACTAAACTGAGGAAACTGAAGTTAAAAAGGCTAATGCACTTACTGGTTTCCTAAGATTGAAGCCATGCTTGTTTTCTAATAGCTGGTTTTATTTAGTTCATGAAAGGACTTAGTGTCCCTGATGATAAGGAGAAATGATTAAACACAAATGCTTTCTCTTTTCTTGTTCCAGCAATTGAATTTTAACACTCCTTAGCTACCATCACCCCTACAGACCATTTCTCCTGCTTGAGGATGAGTGGTCAGATTTATCAGAAAATAGTACTGATATGAGAGTTGGCTGTAATTCCAGACAACAGTCAGGTCTTGATGTAAGTGAAACTCCAACAACTTCATTAAATTGCAGCAGTTTTAGGCTAGCTTCCTGAGTTCGAATACCTGTCCTTCCTTTTGACAGGCAATTCTTTTCTTTGTATTTGTTTGCAGTAAGCATTTCTCAGTGTTACTGAAGAGCGCTACCCACAATAACTCTTCAGGTTGAATATCCACTTCTCCAGTGACACTGAGGCTTCATAATGTACAAAATCCCACAAAAGGCCGGCAGCAGAGCCCAATCTACTGTGAGGTTGAAAACAAATTATTTTTTAAAGATTATTTCTGTATATATAATGAATAATTTGTACCTGATTATGGAAATCCCAGATTCATACAAAAGCTAAAGAATAAAAATTCTACATAATCAAATGAGAGAGCTTTAGGGGTTAGAAAGAAAAGAGCGTTTTCATTAAGTGTTATAACTGGTACTTACCAAAGGCCAGTGGTGAACCTGCTTTTAGGGCTGGAGGTCTCTCAGCATAGTTACTTCTGTTCCTGGTTTCACTGCTTAGGGCAGTGCTGGCAGAAGGTTTCTTTAAGATCTCCTCAATGGAAAAGGACAGG
Organism: Syrrhaptes paradoxus; assembly: GCA_013400615.1. Classification (NCBI taxonomy): domain Eukaryota; kingdom Metazoa; phylum Chordata; class Aves; order Pterocliformes; family Pteroclidae; genus Syrrhaptes; species Syrrhaptes paradoxus. The sequence continues at coordinate 184,285 of VZTO01019593.1, forward strand.
CTGGGCTTCCCCTGTCTGGCACACTCCCGGGGGTCCGTCATCTTCCTGTCAAAGTGGCTACAAGACAGAGAGTGCTCTCCTGGCTCTTGGTGCACCCTGAGAAACATGCAGCTGGGAAGGTGCACGTCTCTCCCCACCTCTACCCAGCCAACCTGCAGGAACACCAGGAGGAGAAACAAAGGCAATCCACAAGAGAACACACACGCCTCCTCCTTTCTGCTGATCAGCTTAGGACCAAGACCTGCATTCTCATGTCTACAGAAAACAGCATTAGAAGTGGGGGTGAAAAGTCTTACCAACCCCACCCACTGCCAAACATCCCCCAGCTGGTGCAGATTTATGGAGCTCTGAACAATTGCATGGCCATCCCAGGAGGAGGTGTGCTCCTCACAGACCCAGCTGAAAAATGCCCTGGGAAGGATTCCTTCTTGTTGGTAAATTCTGTTTGTGGAGCAGTTATCCTCCTTTTCTGCTTTCAGGCTAAAATATGTGACAAGCCCACTCTATTTGTACTGTTAGGGAGCTAAGAAAATAACCAGCAGGATGAATACTTGTCCCTCATGGCATTTACTAGCAAGAGAGACACCCTGTAAACTCTTGCATGCGAGGAGGTGTCACACATGGAAACCTCCCTCACCAGCAGTTCGCAGGTTATCTTTCAGCCATCCCCCCCGGCCATCAGCTTTGGTTCAGATTCTCTTTTCTTCTACTTTGAAAACCCTTTGAACTTCCCAAACAGGTGCTTTTCCACATCATCCCATCTTATCGGTCACAAGAGAAAAAGAGATGCCCCTTGCAACATGCTTAGGAATAGGAATTAGTGCCCTCTACCCCTGACCTGTACTCCTAAAGATAAAACATTATTTTCTTTCTCTCCTGAGCTATGAGACAAGGTAGCTTGATAATCACCATCAGCTGCCTGTGCCTCCCAGGCAGGCACCCACTGCAGGGGGAGATTTCCCAGATAATGCAGATAACTGCCAGTGATTCCTCTCCTGAGCCACTTTTATCTTCTTGTTAATTTTTAGTTTGGGAAGAATGTGTGGTTAGATACACTCCTGTTCCTTCCCTCTCCCTGCCACCACTGGCATTTCTTGCCTTCTACTGGGGTTGCCCCTCACCTTTTAAATTGCTATGGTTGTGTCTCCCCCTCCTGCTGGTTCTCTTCTGTGCCTTCCTTATCGGGCTCCCGTAATTGCATTGGCAGGCCCTGCCTTATTTGTCCAATGAACTGACAATTCCTGAGCTGATATCGCATCATATGACCTCTTCATGGAGTGGAGACCAAAATTACTGTGTAACCAGGGGGCAATAAACCACACCTGATAAGATGAAAGGCTTTCGGCTTTTTCCAGATTTGAGATACTGGAAAAGCAGTGGGGGGAGTGGGGAAAAGAACAATGAAAGAAGTAAAAAATGGCGCAACCAGTCATGATGAAGAATATTTAATTATCTGATTTTATTAATTAAGCTTCTTCCCAGGCAACAGGGTAGACAAGCAAGGGTCTTTCACACCGGTGAAATGCATAGGGTAGAAAGTGGGAAATGCTTTAATTTGTTCCCTTTGCATCCCTCTGCCCATTTGTGTAAAGGAGGATCTTGTGCCTTCCTTGGTTGTGTGATGAGGTGGCAGCTGTTGCGTGGGTGCAAAAGGTCTTGTGGCCCCCTTTGTAAACAGAGGACACCTTGCTGTTTTAATCATTGCATGCATGGGGATACTGCTCTGGCCCAGCCATCCTCTCCTGCTTTGCTGCTGGTGACTGTAATTCTGTCTGGGCACACAAAGAGGGATGTCTTCCCCTTCTCTGTTTAGGCAGAAGGAGAGAGTGGGCAGAGAAGAGGTGAGCATATCATCTGTATGTGGAGGGAAGGGAAAGAAAGATGCTCTGAATCTACACCCCAGATGAAAACTGCTCATTTAATAACAAGTTTCCCTTTTTCCTCATGATTCCTGATTCAAAAAAACATGAAAAAGCTCAAAGGAGAAGCCTGGTGCATTCTCTTACAAATGTCTTACTTTCCCTACTCATCTTACCTAAGGCACTGAAAAAGGGGGCACTTCCTGCTTCTTATAGAGTAATGGCTCCAAATCCTACTCACTTCCTATATGTCATGAGTGGAACGTCCTTGACCCAGCCTCCAGTGCATTAATTTAGCATATATGACAGTGTCTGGACTCTGTGATGTTTACCGTGCTACCTTTTATCTGGAAGCTTTCAGGCACAGGACAACAAGCTCTAGGGACCAGGAACCTCTGTTTTTTAAGCCTCTCATGTTCATTTTTCCAAAGGCTCTATATAGGTGCAGGAGTGAAGCCTATGGATTTGTCTGCATCAGTTGCCAAGTGAAGCCCAAGAAAGGATATGGTTTCCTTTGCTGTGGAAAGCTTTGGCTTTGGTTTGTTATTAAAGCCTCTTTGTGTTCAAGAGGGCTCATATCTTGCTGCAGGGGGAGGAGGATTTCACGGGAAAGTCTGATAGGTCTCAACACTCCTTATGAGAAAACTCATATCTTTGGAAGTCACTGATTGAATAGGTTAGCCTATCAGGACAAAAAATACACCTGCTATCCCTCCTCTTTGGTCCAGCTCCATTTTTGCTGAGTTAAATACACATGGTTTTGAAAGGAAGAAACAGCCTTCTGCAATCTATGTTTCTATGAATGTTCACACCAGCTCCAAAAGCAATACATGTGCCCCCATGTTAAAAATTTTCTGAAGAAAAGAGGGCTGAGACAGGCACACTCCAAGTTTTCATCTCGGTGAAATACTTTTATTCAGTGATCACATTGACAATACGTACCAGAGTATCTCTGTATTCAGAGAATATGCGCTGCCTGTCTCCACCGCTGCCGACTCACTCTGGGAGGCACCTGCTGAGACAACGCTGTAGTCCCATGTCACAAAATCAAACCATGCATGTTTGTATAACTATTCTGTCTTAGTCTGCGACTTTAAACCTCCCTGCTGCTCGCAGGGACATGCTGATTTTCTGTGTGTGTTTAAATGAGATGCGCGGATGCAAATTTACAACTTGAAAGCTTCCTTGTGAAGGCTTTATTTTTGTTCTGTCTTATTGTATTGTTCTTTTTATTAAAACTGAAGGCAATGCCAACTGAGAAATATATTTTTTTCTTCTATATAGAAAAACACAGCAAGCACTAAAGTAGGAAATAGGATGAATAAGTGACAACTCTTGAAAGGGGATTAGAAAGCAGCAGTGTAATGATGCATAAATCCCATGTTTTGCATACAAAAGTTTATTCAGAAAAAAAGTGCAGGTTTCATATCAAAATGTTTAAGTAATACTGAAAGACTTGAATATTTTTTAATACAAAAATGAAAACAATAGTGATAAATACTATTTCATTAACTAAAAAAATGAAATACTTTATTTTGAATGATTGCTAGTTTTTAAATTTCTTTGCTTTGTATTATGTTAAAATAAAGACGAGTGGCAAAAAAATAGAAGCTTGAAATGCAAATTAACATTTTGCAAATTAAAATAGTTCAGTTGACCCCCTTTTTGAAATGATTGAGTTGCTGAAATGTAACAAATTATTTATGTTCAAAACAAGAATTAATTTACTTTTAAATTACCAAAGAATGAACAAGTTATTTTTCTGCCAAGTTCTAATATGATGGCTTTTGTAGGCTAGTTCGGGGATATTTTTACATTTCTGTTTGACCTGGAAATGCAGATGACTCTCATTTTTTACAGCTATTGTGCTACCTGTCTAATTTAGTCTATAAATTCCTTGAGGCAGGATACACATCTTCCCCTGGGGTTGCTGAGCTCTGAAGGCAACTCCTCACACCAGAAGGCAGCTGTCTAGAAAAAAATCATTTAGTGTTGATTTTCTCAACCCCTGCCTGTACCAGGCAGATCCAGAGGTCCACAAAGCGTGTGTTTTTAAAAATACAGTGGGCTTTCAGAAAGTGAAAAATCCTGGATGTGTGGACTCGAAAACAACTTGGGATCAATACTCGGGAGTTTTTTGTCCTATATTGTCTGCCTTGAAGAGGAAGAAGGGCTGTATTTATGCTGTCAGTCAGGAAGCAAGACTGTTTCTGCCCCCAGTGGTCTCTTCCTCTGGATAAAGATGATAATGGGATGATGTTCCACCCAACGCCTCTGAAGCCTCTCCTTTAAGCTCCCACTTTTAGTACATGACTCAGAGCTGTCCAGAGTTTGCGCACAGCATGGATGCTGCGGCTGACAACACCTCATCTCCTAGGGCTTGTGCTCAGTCAGCTGTTCAAAGCAAATCTATGAGTGCAGGTGGTCAGGGGCACCAGTGCATAGGTGCACCATCAGTTGCCGGTGACAGTACAGCTGCAAATTGCCCACATTGCCCTCTGAAGCCTCATGTCCTTGTAGGTTGTCTTCCTTCCCTTACGCGTTACTGGACTCTGACAATCTCCTCAGTGACAGCTGAGCTGCTCTGACCTTCTCAAAGTTCAACAGCTGGCAGTGATCTAGAAGAAAGCCCATGCAGCCTGCCTTCTGGAGTCATTTTAACCTCAGATTTATTAGCTCTGTTGTCTCCACAGATTTCCCAACAAGCTCATAAATTAGAAATATTAATAAAAGGGACACTGTAGGTTTAAACTGATAACATTTGTTATGTTTTTTATGGCACAATTATTATCAATTGACATTTAAAATGGCATCATAATCCATCAAGGTGAAATGGACTCAGAAAGACTTCCAGCCCCAAAATAATAACAACAGCAGAAGGACGGCCAGATAGAAAGCACACAGTTTGAGTCCAGGTCACTGATCACATAGTCTGGAGATGCTTTTTAGCAACTTCATCCTCTGTTTAATCCATTCCTGTATTTCATAATGCTGCTTCTCTCCTGCCAGGCCCCTCAAGCCTGTAATAGGGGTATTTCTATCAAAAATCTTTAGCTGAACCATGGTGGGGAGCTTGGCTCTTTGCTTCGAATGGAGGAGAAGCTGTTAAATGTGGGAAGGCCTGAACAGATCAAAGGTTGTCCTTCTCATAGCAATTTAGGCCTCTGAGCAGCAATTTCCATGGAGAACAGTCTGGCATGGCTATAAACTGGCTTTGATCCATCTGTTTTTGGCTGACAGAAAGTTAAACATAAAGAAGGAATGTGCTTAATTTAGCCCATCCTTGCAAACATGGAAAGAACAGCAACTCTCTCCACACCTACTGAAGAAGGCTACATGTACAGAAATAAAAGCAATTCCCCAGTAAAAAAAAAAAAAAGCTCCACAAATTGATAACAGAGTAAAACAGAAAGTCCATGACCTCTAGCTCATTATTGCAAATTGGTTGTAGTTTGATAGTGAATAAGTGTCTGTAGTGATGCATGACAATGAACTTTCTGTGCCCCAGAGCACAGAGTTCTTTGTCTCCCAGATGTGGAGAAGGCGCTGAATCCTCCCATGAATCACTAGTGCTGTGCTGGACTGTTGTTTTGTACCAATACTTGCAATTAAAGAATTGGGCCTTCACTGCATTTTCTATCATGGAGATGCCCAGCAGAAGATAATCTTTTAGACAGCATGAAGGTAAGCTGTCTCGTTGGCCAATAGGGAGGAGACTGACACTTCCAAATGGGCAATTCAAGGCATCCTCAGGTAAATGCCTGAGAGAGGTGGTCCTAACCTCCCTCAGGAGGCACTTGTCTCTTCATTTTCAAGAGAGAAAGCCTCAAGAAGTAGTTTAGATTAATCATCTAAAAATTAGGTGCCTAGAGTATGGTAACATCCCCCCCTTCCCTTCAAATCGAGCATGCAATGCACAGATTGGAAGTGCGAGACTGACCTTTTTTGTCCTGTGTTCTGAGCCCTGTGTGCACTGGACTGTTTTGTTTTGACAGACATCTTTTTCCCATGTGTTCATGTGAAAAAAAGAGCACATGAATAAATTGAACTTAGTACTAGGCAGAAGTCAGTGAAGTTAAACTAACCATCAGTGTCTTGGCTGTATAGGAAATGTTTATGCTATGCTAATGGCACGGAGATGCCAGATATTGTCTCATTCCTGATAAGACTGGTCTAGAGTAATTCACATCTGGGGTACGGTTTTGTGGGAAGTAGCTTTCTTGTGCTGGGAGTATTTTGAGATTTCAAGAGATGCTCCTACACCAAATCAGGAAGAAAAGTCAAGCTCTCAAGGATTCAAAAAATCCCAGAAAGGCTTTTTTCCAGTTCATTAATCTCAGCTCAATAAAAATATTTCATTTTAATAATAATAAAATGTTTTGTCTTGCTGTTGAAATTTCAATTAATTTTTCACTATAAGAAATTTATTTTTAAATAAAGAAGTAATCTCAAACATGGAAAAGCAATCTTTTAAAAGCTATTGGAACAAGAATTTGATGAATTTCTTTTTTTTTTTTTTTTTTTTTAATGACTAGAGAATTCAAACAACACCAGCCTGGTGGTGTAGTGCTCTGTGTGTGCAGAGCAAATGCATGTATTTGCCACTGACCCAGTTTCCTGGTCTCCTAGATGCAAATGGAAATCAGCTGTTTGCCAAAAAAAACCCCAAACTTTCAGGAAAAGTTATATTATGTATGCTTTTCCTAAGGCTGCTGTCTGTCCTGATTAACAGGAGGCAGGTCAACTACCTAGTCATGTTACACTGTTAAATGCACTTTTTTCAAAGTCTTTTCCTCTATTTCCATAGCTGTTTTTCTCAAATTGAGAAGTCCAGTCTGTAAGGCATCCTGGAAAGACGTTATTGCATATATACACAATTTCTGTGGGAATAAAGAAATGCTGCATTATTTCATGCATAACAGGGCTCTTATCTGTCTGGAATGGTCACAGATTTCAATGTGTACAACTTTGAAAACCTTACCTTTCTCGAAAATTGCTTTGATTTCTACAGGGAAAAAAACATTACTTTGTCATAAAGTTCCCAACTCTGGGAATGCACAGATTCTAACCAGTCAACACCTTTCACATGGCAGGCTTTGCTAACAGTCTTGTGAAACAGTGCTTTAGTTACCAGTAATTAATTCAATAATCTGTCTGACAGAGCCAGCGTTAGGTGATCACTGATTGAACCATTTATGCTTCCCAAAGCCAGGCAGGAGAGGGCAGTGCGTCCTGTGGGACAGCACACTGGGGCTGCAACAGACCAGGTCGGGAGGTGAAAATCATCTTACATCCTTATCTTCCAATTTAAGTCGAGTCATGCCTATGGTGAAAAGATGTCACAGAATGAGAAGTGTTACTCTTATCCATCTGATTTCCATGCAAAGATTCTTCTCTGCAGTTATTTCAAACAGTAAAACCTGTGATTTACAAGCCAAGAACAACCTTGATTTTTTTGTATATATGGGCTTCTGCAGCCTTGAAAGGTGGGAAAGATTTACAGAAATAGCCGCAAAAAATGACAGTAAGTTAAAATCAGTTAAAGGCTGGGCACTGAAGCCCCCCCCTTTTTTTTAAGGTAACTCATTCTAGAAAGCACAAGAGAAGCTGAGAGTTGTCCTATCTCTTTAAACTTCATACTCCCCAGCATCTAGGATGTGCAACTTTAAAGAATCTGTGATGGTGGTGAGGTACTGGAACAGGCTGTCCAGAGAAGTTGTGGATGCCCCATCCCTGGAAGTGTTCAAGGCCAGGTTGGATGAGACTTTGAGCAACCTGGTGTAGTGGAAGGTGTCCGTGCCCATGGCAGAGGGCTTGGAACGCAACGGTCTGTAAGGTCGCAAACTGTTCTATGATTCTATGATGATTCTATGAAATTAACGATGGGGAAAATGACAATCATTCATGCTTTTTCCTGCAGAATACCCCAAATCCTACTTATCCCACAAAGTGTAGGGAGTGGTCCTGTTGGGCCAAACAGCCTCTTGCCTGATGAGAACTTAAGTATTGTTACAGGATGAACTGGGAGCTGGGAGGATTTGTATTATCAAATTTCTCTGCAGGTCAATGAATCATAGAATGGAAGAGATCTCAAAAATCATCTGGTTCCATCCCCCTTGCCATCAGCAAGGACACCTTCCACTAGATCAGGTTGCTCAAAGCCTCATCTAACCTGGTCTTGAACACCTCCAGGGATGGGGCATCCACAGCTTCACGGGTCCTGAACAGGAATGGCAGGAGGGCATGAAGATGTGTTCTCAGAGCTGTACAAAGTGAGTCCTAAAAGGAGAATAAATTATTTGTTGATAGAGGAGTGAAAGCAGTAGACAAAAAAGACTTGATAGCAGAAGAAAATACTGGACAGGAGCAAGATACATCAGCAGAGCAAACTGGGAGATATTATCCTTGCAACCTGTCCTGTCAACACATCATCTTTGTCAGTGCTAAAATTCAGGTCAAATTCCATGAAGAGAGAGCAAAAGAGATTCTACTGCTTACACAACCTGGGGAAAATATCACTTCCAAATTTAGACAATACATCAAAATTTCAACCTCTGCCAGGGACAGTTGTGTCAGGCTGGCCAGATGGCAGAATTGCAAAACAAGTGAACAATCCACTGAGGCCCTACAAAATCTTAGGAGAGCACAAGATACCTGTGTACAGACTAGAAAAGGAAAAATATCACCTGCAGGCACACAAAGGAGATATTAATCCTCTTCCTGAGGAGATACGAGCCCCTCTGTCTGTGCTCTCCCCTCCTGATCCAGCCCTCTCCCAGGCTTCTTCCCTCCACTTCCATAGCATTGCAACTTTTGCCATCCTCTCCCTGGGGAACCTGAGAAAATGATGAAGTGCACAATATTCCTAGGCTTTCAGCATTTTTCTTTGTTTAATGGGCTCCAGTGGGAGCTCCTATTAATCCACTCTAGAAAGAAGAGTTTTTTTGTTGTTGTTGCTGCTGTTGTTGTTTGCCCCCTTCTGCCTGAGGCAGGTCATGAATTATGTGCCTGATGTTCTTCCTCACTCCTGGACTTCTCTGTGATGTCCCATGGGGGCCCATTAAGAGCTTCCTTGCTGCATCCCTTCAGAGAAAGGACAAATGCTGAAGTGGCAGAGGCAGGGGAAGAGAGAGGCTCTTGTGGCTCAGGAATTACAGGATCTTTGGGAGTGAGCAGCAAGTTGCCGTTAAGGTTTGGATAAGGGCAGGACTGTCTCCAAAGCTATATGGGTGTGTGAGGGTCTGCTGGGGGACTGAGTTACATACCAAAATAAATTGTCCAATTACAGGGAAAAAGTATGGTTTGAGTGGTTTTCCTTCTTAAGTAGCTCCCTGAGTCATGGCATTTCCACTCATGTAGTGGCACAAGAACTCAAACTTCAGGAAATGGACACTTCTGACCTGCATCTGACTGCAGGTCCTTCTGTGGTCTGGCCCACAAGCTACATACACCTGAGCCAAAGTTCAGGTCTAGCTGCTAAATCTGCCTATGCCTTTGGGGCAGAGGAGCCCTAGTATGGTTCCCCTGGTTGACACTTAACATACCTGTTTTCTTGTGACCATCCCATGTTTTTATAACCACAGATATTGCAAACATATGTAAGTATTTTCTGATGTGATATTGCTACAGGCTATGAAAATTGTTTGGACTATATAGTTGTTTTTTTTCTTTCTTCGCTTGCAGTTTGGAGTAGGAAAGCAATAGTTGTATGCCAACCTGGCCTCTCTTCAAGTGCGCTGTCTGCTTTTTATCCATAAAATCACATACCGTAAAGTCCGTCAAAAGAACATTATTAGCTGAGGCTGCAGAGTCAAGTACTGGAAAGCTAAGGCAGTGCCAGACTTGAGATTGCTTCTGCTCATACATTAAGAGACAGATGCATTAGGATGTACTAAAAGCTTTCCTAGATGATCAGACTCCTGCAGGAGGTGGGAGGATCTGTCTCACAGGCAGGACTGATGAATTACCTGAAAAGTGACTCATTCGCATGAACTCTCCCTCAACCGTGGCCTCCAGCCTCCTTCCCTCTGCTGATTTTGGTCCATTGTCTGTGTCCTCTGTAACTTCTAGTAGATACTAAAATCACTGTGGCTGTGACACACACCACGGGACTCTGCTCCAGACAGTGGAACAGAAGGAGGTAGGTGAGGATTGCCTGGTTCAGATAACCTCTGAGAGAGATGTGTTGTAGTTTTACACAACACAGCCATTCACTCACCCTCCTCCCTCCCCTCTCCCAGGGATGGGGGAGAGAATTAGAGGGGCAAAGGGAAAAGAGACTCATGGGTTGAGATAAGAACAATTTAATAACTGAACTACAACACTATTGGAATAATAATGATGATAATAATAGTAATATATGCAAATATACAAGTGAGCAATACACAGTGATACATAGTTCCTGGCTAATGATCCCAGAGCAGGGAGAGTCCTGAAACCACAATCCTGGAACAGAGATAAGAGCCTGAGTATCCAAGAGACTGAGACAACCCTGAGAGAGGGGCAACCCGGAGGGAGACAACCCAGAGAAAGAGAGAGAACTTCTGGACAGACCATCACCTACATACTGGGCATGACGTGCATGATATGGAATAGATTATTGGCCAATTTGGATCTCAATCCTAAACTTAAGATCAAATCCTAGGCTAGTAATTGAGGCTGTCCAGCTTCTCCTGCAGCTGCAGGCACTGGCACAGCAGAGAAGCTGAAAAGTCCTTGAGTGTCCTGGCAACAACTATAAACATCAGTATGTTACCAGCCTTCTTCTCAGCACAAATACAAAACATAGCCTCTTGCTAGCTACTATGAAGAAAGTTAACTCTGTCCCAGCTGAAACCAGACAGATGAAAGGGCATTTTTCAGCCCAGAAGGCAAGAGATGGGTTTTGAGGATAATACTTCTATTCAAGAGCTGGTAGGTAGATCACTCCTCTCTGTGGTTTGTTCCTGGCTCAATCAGCCTCCTTTGGTAACGAGCTGTCAGTCACTGCTGACAAGGCACTGAAAAAAGGATACAAAAGTAGCGCTGTTTTTTGATCCAGTAAATGTTTCCATGTCCCACCCTGAGGGGAAAACAAAAATTTACAGTCCAGAGCATCTCAGCTGTGCATGGCCAAAGCAAGACACTGAGAAGCCCCCTTGCACAGACAAAGAGAAATCTGGTCAAGGATGAGTAAGGAGCATCTGTTGCAGGGTCTCTCCCTCTCCTCCCACCCCTGTATACACTAGTGGTAATGTAAGAGGGCAGTGACTTTCCTTTCTGACTGAATACTGAAGCTTATTCACAGTTTAGGTTGCCAAAAATAAAACTAATTGGCTGAAGTGTTCCATTTAGTTGTATTATTATGAGTGTAAGTTTTGAAAAATTAAAACATTTTCAGATTATTAGTGCTCATTTTATGAAATTAATGAAAACAGCATTTTAAAAAATGAATAATCTTTTCTGTCTTCTTTATTTACTTAGGGAAAAAAAAGTCTCTGTAATTTTCCTTTAGCTTTAGGGACAATCCTTTCCTCTGCTGGATGCTGACAGCAGATTCGAGCAGATGTTGCTCTATCTGTGACATACAGGTTGCCATTTCCAGCTTTCCTTCATGGCCAGAAGGGCTAGGAGCATTTCTCAATAATGAAAACAGAGATGTTGTTGCCATCAAAGCAGAGCTGGAGCTCTAGGCACATGCCTATGCATTATTCTGTCCTGGGCATTATGTAGGTTTGTTCCTCTGGCTCTGCAGAGGCAGGTACAGCCTTGGATGTGCTTTATCCACAGGAACTTCCCTGCAAACACAAAATGCTAATTGCCATCCCTATATTATTGACATGATTAGGTGAATACACAAGACAATCACTGTCAGCTTTGGTTTTTTTTTTCATAAATACTTTCCTAAATTTTTTTTAGATGCTAGTACACCAATGGTAGAGGTGAGATAAGGTTAAGAATCGGTTGATAATTACCCATCACTTCCTATTTTAAATAACAAGTTTATTTTACTCCTTTGAGGAACTATGAAGAATATGGAGTGCAAACTCACATTGTTTTTACATCTTGAAATCTGTCAGCTTTAAGTTGGTGCTCAGATAATACGTGTAATCTGTCACTTGACTAACAGTAGCAACACAGGAAGTACATCTAGATCCCATTTCATATTCTGGCTTTGGTTATTTAGAAATTGTACTAAAAAACCAAAACTCTACTGCCAACGAGTTTGAATGCTGCATTCAAGCATCGTCCTGCTTATACCTGAAAATCTGCAGTTTCACTTAAACATTTAAAAAAAGTTGAAACATTGTGTGTTCAGGGTCCAACTTGTCTCCCATAAAAGTAAAATAAAAAGTTCCTTTAATTTAAATGGTGGCTGGATCAAGCTTGCAGCATATCTGTGCTTTTTCATTAATATCCAAGTGTTGGAACTACCAAATGGATCTGAAATATTATTTTTCTAAGACTGCATTTTTAATTCAAGAGTTCTGAAGATGCACATTTTGGACTTTGGGAATATAGTTTATAATAGAAATATCACATTCCAATAAAAATCCACCTCAGGCATAACAAGGTAAATGACTGAATATTCAGTTGGCTCTACCTTAATACATCACAGCTACACAGCAGTAAAAGAATTGTATGCACACACATAACCACAGAGTCATACATAGCAAAAGGACTGTTTTCTCTTGATAATGCAAGGTAATAGCAATACAGGTGGCATAACACAATTCACAAAAAGTAGTAAGACAGCTGGCACTGAATGCATTTGAAAAAGGGTAGAAAGCATACAGGGAGGATGCAACAGAAGAATAAGGTGAGAGACCCTGTCAGTGCAGACATGCTCAAACCAATGTTCAGCAGAGACAGTGTTCCACTTGGGACTGTGCAGCACCATGCAGATGACCTGTTTGGATGTGGAAATAGTGTAGCTGTTCATGTGAAGCATCCACATGTGACTCCGCACAATTTAATATCCAGCCTGGATAACAGACATACAGAGAATCAAGGACAGTTGCAGCATAATCTCTTTATTTCCTGCTTCACCCTTAAAAAAGATACTCTCTACCTTCCACAAAGCTCTTTCCATTAAGAACTTTTCACCATGTGTAGCTGAACTAACCAAATCCGGGATACTGCAATCCAAAGAGAGCGCAAGGGTCCTTAGTCTGTAGACCCTGCCAGACTCCACTTTCTTTTATAAAAGATTAATTCAGCTTGCATATCTCTTCTATTTGCAGCTGGAACAGGGAGAAAAATAGACAAAGAATGTATTAAAACCTCAAGTCCAAGCTAGCTGCTTAACCTGACTCATGCTTGACCAGTTTGCAGTTGCTCTTTAGTGCTAATGATCAGCTTCTCCTCCCTCTTTTGTCTCCACAGCGAATTGTTGACAAATCTTCCTGGTGACCTTATAGAAGACCAAATACATGCGGAGTGTTTTAAAGACACAGAGAGAGAGAGTTTGCACAGGCTTGTGTGTGTGATGAGGAAGCTGTGATGAGTGAAACTTGAAAGTGTATTTATATGCTTCCTGAGAGAGAAACAGAATGACAACAAGCATTTGCTTAGTGACCTTTCTGCATGGCAAAACGTGACCAACAAATCACCTGTGTACTTTTTATGCCCATGCAGCAAAAATTCCTGCCTGGGGTGCTGGCTGAGTATCCCTGAACCACAGCTCAAGTACTGGACTTCGTGCACACTGCAGACCTTTACATGTGAAGGAGATAAGGTTAATGCACTTTCTGTGTTGCTTGTATAGACTTAGTTCATGGCTGAGAAAAGCACAGGGGTTTGGCTCACACTAATACAGTGCAATGGGATCATTTGGAGGAAAACAGACAAAAGCAGTTATGCCATTTGCTGTTTTTACAATGTACCTGATTCATGTTGGCTGGCCTGTAATATTGATCAGCTGAGAGGTTTTGCTTTTTGGCTCACAATTACAACTATTACAAATCTTCCTGACTGAGGATGATTTAATGCTTCATTTGGCACATGAAGTTTCACCCAGTCCAAACAGCATATGTACTAGGTCAGAAAAGGGAATGGCGCTCTGTCTTCACAGGCCTTCCAACACATCATGGCTGTCTTCAGTTTTGCAGTGGGTCCTCTCTATGCAGAGTCTAAACATGTAGCCTTCAGGCCAATAGCCTGCAGTCACAAATAAAGGTTGGAAGCTGTTGGCTTGGAAATATGCTCCAAATTGATGTGATTTTCTACTGAAGTGGGGACTGTAGTCATATTATTCACTGAGCCTGCAGTCTGTTTGTTTAATTCCACCTGGACTTCTCAAGGTACGAGACTGAGTTTACAGATCACCTCTTCTTTAGTGTGTAAGAACCTCCTTGTACTAGGTGATGTAACTATAGAAAAAGGAGACTTCTGAGTGTTAAGATGAGAGGTCCTCAATTAATGCAGTGATCTTATGAAAACAAAAATGTTACAAAAATCTTGTTGTGTCTTCATCCTCTCCTTGGTGGAATGGGCTGCACTGAGATGAGCTAAACCACGGTTGTAGTTTGAGCATTTGTATCTAAACTTCCTTCTGGGTGCATCAGGGCATGTCAGCACCATGCTATGCAGATATGTACATGCTGCTTTCAAACATGCTGGTTCCTCTAGGTAGGATTATGGTGAACTTTGCTGTACTGAGATGCTGCTTCTAGACTCATGGAACTATCCGGGTTAGCACAGAGTCCCAAACAGGCTACTTAGTCCTGTTCTGGGGAGTAAGCCTAGTGAAGGAGGTATCTTTTACAGGATTGACTCTCACATCAACACACAGTGCTGCCCAGGGTGAGGAAGATGAACCCTCCATTCTCAGTACCCTCCCTCTGAGCAAGTGAAGCATTAACTAGAAAGTTATTTCTTCTCCAGCTTTTCTCAGTCTGCACTGTACACCACAGATGGCTAGTCTGCCAGCAGTTAGCAACATGCTAACAAAAGCACTGTGCTCTGAGTTCCCCCATGAAAAGTACTACCCTGGGAGGGTCCTGGGCTCCCCGTTCATTAGCTTTTCGTCTTTCAGAGCTTCAGTTTAACTTTATTCTCCCACCTCCCTTTAGGGAAGATATGAATAGAACAGAAAAGAGGTTGTTTTTGGTTTGTATTTGGTTTAGGGTTTGTTTCCACCCCCCCTCCCCCCCCCCAAAAAAAAGCATTCATCTTCCACTTTTGCTGGGACCCACATAAATTCTAAAGCACTGTGACAGTGCCATAGCTTTAGAAGGTCTCCGGCAGCAAGCTCAGCAGGGAATAATAGGCACTGCTACCAGGTGTGGGGGACTGTAGCACCAACAAACTCGCTCCAAAAGCTTCAAACGTCAAGCTCCGGAGCTTGCACTGCCCGTGCAATCTCGGAGGTTTATCATCCAGCCACCTCTCAGCCGGAGGCATGGCAGCCTCCTTCCTGACGAGCACTCTCGTTTCCTGCTCTCCCCGTGAGTACGTAACGCCGAGTCGCCGCGACGGTGCCCCCGCCGACCCAGCCGAGGCTCCGTCCGGGCAGCCGTGCCGGCCGGCCGCCGCCAGAGGGCGGCGTGCGCACGGGCAGGCTGCGGCTCTGGCCATAGGCTGGTCGCGCCCCGCCGCGCCCAGAGAGGTCGCGGGCGTCTCGGTAGGGGCGGGAGCTGCACCCGCGTCGGGGAAGGGAAGAACTTCTTCGGGGAGACTCGGAGGGAAGAAAGGTATAACTGTGCTTCTCACCTTCGCTCGCTGGGCTGTGACTGGGAGACCTGTCTCTGGGAATGGACAAAGGGAGTTTTAGTATAGGAAGAAGATGTGGATGTGCGTTGGTTCTCTAGAAGGGGCAGAGCCTGGGTACCCCAGAGATATTGGGCAGTCTGGGGACTGTCGGGGCACCCTGGTGCTTTAGCAGCTTAGTAGGTAGGGGCAGTTTCACTGAAGAGGGAGGTTGTTGGTGTGATCCCACAGGCACAGCATGTCTTTAAATACTCTCCTTGGAAAACCAGTGAATAGTGACTTGGCATAGCCAGTTGCTGACATTAGGTTATTTACAGCAGTCAAAGCTAAAACTGTTTGTGATGGCTTGCAGAAGGAGCTTGAGAAACTGAGTGATTGGGTAATAAAATGGCAGATGAAATTCAGTGTCAGTAAATGCAAAGTAATGCACATGGAGGAAAACAACCTTAAATATACATTTACAGTGATAGGCTCTAAATGAGCTATTGCCACTCAGAAGACAGATTTGGGAATCATTACATATAATTCTTCAAAAACATCAGCTCAAAGCTAGCAGTGGTCAAAAAGACAAATGGAATATTAGAAATTATTAGGAAAGAAATAGAGAAGATGATTAAAGACATATTTTTTGTTACCGTCCAACCCTATGCTGTGTTCACATCTTGAATACTACCTGCACTTCTGGTCTCCTGGAAGAATAAAAAAAGTATGAGGTAGGTGGGAAAAATATAGAACTAGAAACTTAATGAAGATTACAAGGTTCACTGGAGGGAGGGAACAATTTTTCAGACAGCAGGTTTAAAAGAAGCACCGTGAGTATTCAAGAGACAATGGCACTATGGAACTCATTGCCATAGGAAATTTGGAAAGCCCAAAGATAATTAAATTAAAGCAACAACAATAAGTAAATAAAGCTGATGGTATTATCTGTTCTCTCAGGCTGAGAGAGTTGGGGTTGTTCAGCCTGGAGAAAAGAAGGCTCCGAGGAGACCTAATAGCAGCCTACCCCCCTAAAGGGGGCCTACAGGAGAGATGGAGAAACACTTCATCAGGGAGTGTAGTGACAGGACAAGGGATAATGGTTTTAAGCTGAAAGAGTGTAGATTTAGATTACATATTAGGAAGAAATTTTTTACTGTAAGGGTGGTGGGACACTGGAATAGGTTGCTCAGAGAAGTTGTGGATGCCCTGTCCTGGAGGTCTTGAAGGCCAGGTTGGATGAGGCTTTGAGCAGCATGATCTAGTGGGAGGTGTCCCTGACCATGGCAGGGGGGTTGGAACTAGATGATCTTTAGGGTCCTTTCCAACCCTAAGCATTCTATGATTCCATGATTCTGTGATTAGGTCAAAAAAGGCTGTATTTTTTAGTGATGTAGGCACAACTACAAGCTCAGGATATAACACAGTTTCTAGCTGCTGGAAAGGCTTATGGGGATGGGGATAATCATTCTATCTCAGCCTTAATTCTAACACTCTTTTTTTTTCATCTGTTGGGCTGCACAGACCTTTGCTTTTAACCAGCAATGCCATACTTATGTCATTATGCTGAAGATAAAAAATATTTTGATCCTAAAGAAAATCAGTGTCAGAATTCATTGATTTAATGAACAGGGAAATCAGTTCTGCCTCTAGCTGGATCATGTCTCACTGTGCAAGGTGTTGCATTGATTGAAGTCAGACTGCTGGCACAGCATGAGCAGCTTATAACAGGTAGCTTTGAGCTACCCAGAAAGTAGCAGTGACTACAAGTGGGATTCATTTCAGCTAACTTTAGCTGGTGTTGAGAACCAGGTACTTATTCTTTAGGCAAGTGAGGTACTTCTTCCTGTCAATGTTTCCACAGTACCAGGTTTGCCAGAGGAAACAAGGACAAAATACTTATCATGTTCCTGTAAAAAAAACCAAAAAAACAACTAAGACATCAGGAGTGTAAGCCACCTTGCCTGCTTTTCAGCACCTGAAATAGGAAATGAAGGTGATGGTGCTTGGACACCTTGAGGTAAAGACCTGAGCTGAGAACTTAATTTCCCCAAGGAAAATAAATGTGATACTGCTTGCCTTTGGGATGTAACACTTTTGGGATGTAATACTTTTCAGCAACAGAAATATTGAAACCCACAAATGGTGTTTGCATTAGAGGCATATATTTTTCCTTTTAGTGCAGGATTATTGAACAGGGATCCCACTTTAGGTTATTAGTGAACTGCTGCAGAGCTATAATTGCTTTGTCTAGCCAGGCTTTCAACACCTTCTATCAGAGAAAGACCTTCTGCCAGTGAGGAAGCATCACTCCTCAGAACTGGGTCCTGACTATGGGAACAAGCATGTTTTAGATTAATTGTAGGCAAAACCAAAGCAGAGTATTGCAGAAGGCAATACAAATGAAAGAATACATTAAGTTATATGTTTTAAGAAGGCGGCGACTAGGTTTGGGGGAATCTGTTCCAGGGATATAGATTATATATATATATTTTTTTTTTTTTAATCACCTATGTAGCAGCTGATCTCCAGCTCTTCCTCCTTGAACTGAGGTTTTTTTTGTGTTTTCAAGAGAAAAGTTTAATGGATCAGAGAATTAGCCGTAATTAAAACCTAGTATGTTTGTTCCAGAAATAATTGAAAAAATTGAAGGCAACATTTTAAAATTCTGGAAATTTCATGCTTTAGGAACATTCTTCTAATTTTCTCCAGATCTCAAGCCCTATTTATCTTATTTTTTAAATGCCCAATCTCTGATTTTTTCTATGGAAAAGAAATATGTATATAAATTTACATAAGTATTTGTAAGCAGAGGGAAAAATAAGAGATAATAATCTATTTAGAAGTGAGTACATAGGGCCTGCCAGTCAGCTTGTTCTTTGGTATACACCAGTAATTCATATTAATTGTCATACATTGCAGTGGTGCTTAGCAGCTGCCACTGAAATTGAAGCTCCCTTGTGCACAAACACTAAGGGTACTAACCTTGAAGCAGTCAGTGCTTAACTAGACAAGAGAAGCCATGGCAGGAAAGAGGAGACATGTCCCCCCTGTTTAATTTCTCTGACTGTCCTCACAATTTGTAAAGGAACATCCACTCAAAACAGTGCTTGGTTAGAGACCTCTGATCAAGCTAGTGCCTTGAAATGTCCCAGGGCAGTTCTGTGCAGAGAGCCTAAAACAAGCCCCAGGTGCAGAAAAACCTCACAGATGTGGTGCTGTGCTTGTATTGGAGTCCCTCCTCTGACCCAGGTCACTGTGGGAGAGCTGACAGGCTGATGTGGCTTCCACCTCCACAGCAAGTCTGTGGAACATTGGCAGAAGAGCCATCACTCATCTTGCCTTGAGTGACGAACACACCTAAAGTGGTGTAGCTGAGGGCACACAAAAGGGGCAGCACTGCAATAAATTGCAGACCTGCTCAAGTCTTCCACATGAAGAGCTCCCAGTCCAGCAAACCTTATCCACAAGCGTGGTCGCATCTAATTCCATGCTCTTCACTGTACTGTGCATGGCACATTGTCTCTGGGAAGAAGTAATATGTTTTTGCCATGTACATCAGTTTTGGCAATACCCACTGTTTCAATAAGGTTTCTGGGTATTGCCTTTAATTTGTTAAAAAAAGTTAAAAAAGAGTTGCCGTTATCACTCAGTGTTATTTCAATATGATGGTAACACGTGCATTAAAAATGCATAGGTAGATTAGATACTTAGCATTCAGTTGGAGTTCTGGCACAGTCTGAGGGCATGAACTGTAGCCAAGAATATATGGATTCTTAAAATTGTTTCCTGTGCTAAATCTCAGCATCAGCCTGTCCATAAATAATGAGGAGAAGGGTGATGTAAAATAATGGTATTGTTAAAATACTCTCACCTCTCCCTCCCTCACATTTTTTAAAGAAAATATATTGCAAAAATTTCATCATGCATCTGGCCATCTTTCTCATGTCTTTCTTCCTCATCCTGATGGAATCAGTGCTCTATATTATGCCTTAGATTCAAGAGATTATGGCAATCTTCTCTGTTTTTTCATTAGTTGAGCTGATTCTGTGCAAAAGCTATTTAAGATTCATGAGTGATTTTGCCTCTACAAAGAATAAGAATGCAGCTGAGAAAAAAAATAAAAAGGAGAGGTTTCCAATATTCTAGTCTGACCACGGGATACTGATGAGTAATATGCACGCAATTAACTTGAAATAAAATGCCACGATTTCTTCCTTCAAGAGTGTCCCCAGAAACTGAGGTGTGCCTAGCTCACTGCATCTGAACCGTTTGCATCCTTCCTCTTGTACAGACTGATGTTTCACAGGCATACTCCTGCTTTACTGGGTCTCTGCAGAGCCATGAGCTCTGGGAACTGTGAGGTCTGTGGTTTCTGTGGCCAGACCCTGTTGCTTCAGGCCAAAGCTGCTTATTTTCTCACAACAGAAGGCTTGCAGACAGGGCAAATCAGATTTTGTTGGTCATTGATCCTGGGAAGCTGGAGAGAGATGAGTCCCCTCTCTGCCCACAGAGCAGCTACATATGCCATCGTGCCTGGGGCATGATGTACGGCTGCTTGAACAACCCGCCAGATCCTGGCAAAGGCTGAACTTGGGCTCAGATAATTCCTAGGCTCCACATCTGTCTGTAGTTCTCATTTCACATCTCTCAGTGGATGCAGGGATCATTTTAACTGAGTAATTTTAGGCTGATTGTCACAGAAGAAAAAGCAGAACTAGTAACAGGGTCCCTGCTCCAATGGGCTTACCATGCTTAGAGGTGACAGCTAGAGCAGTCCAATGTAAAGTCCAATGTAGTGCAGTTCAGTACAATGGCTTTGTGCCTCCTGATCCTCGAGGCAGTTAAGGAGACTGATGTGAATGATTCGTACACCTTGGATCTGCTCAGGAGACCACTGCTCGAGGTGCTGAATCATGTCAGCTCTTCCACAATGGGATCTGTTTGTCAAGAATGTTTGCAAATAACACCCATCTCCGTTCCCTCCTGGCTTTCCTATCCTGTTTCTTCAAGGTACTTGGGGTAGAAGTGTGGCACTGAACACGAGGTAGTCTGAAAAATTACCTTCAAGTTTATGTTTAGGCACACATGCTTCATTACTTTCTTGGATCAGGGCCTTAGCACCCTTCAGTCACCAAGTGAACAACCCTAATGTGAAGCCAGTGCCAACTTTGAGTGGCTAAGCATTAGAACTGGCATATTGTATTGATGCAATCTTCATTAAAAAGATGATTCAAATATCATTATTTCTTGAAAAGCATCCAGCCTGTGAAAAGATTCAGACACTGCTGATCAAGTTACCATGGATTTCTTTTGAGACATTCAAGCTATTAAGAGCAGGAATGTTTTGTCTGAAATGCTGTACAGAAACCTACTGATAGAAATAATCACTTGCTAGCTGTTACCTTTCATCTTTTGTACACAAGTAGAAGTTTACCATGTTCTAATTACAGTGAATCAGATGAATTTGTCCTCGCAAATGAGGCCATTCAGAGTGTGAATGTTTTCTGGAAAGGGAAAAGCAGAAAACACTTCAAACAGTGTGTCCAGGAGAAAAGGTTGTGAAGATGGGCAGACATGAGTCATAAAGGAGAGATACTGCAGGTGTCCTTACCTCTGCTTAATGTTTTTTCTTCTTGTACAAAGAAAAATAGTAACATTGTAACACTTGAGGACATAATTTATTGGAGATTCTTAAAGAACCACTCATTATTTCTTATAATAGGGACAGAAGCCTTCAAGGCACCCTGGAACATGCAGATTCTATCAACCACAGAAAGATAATTTCTATTCTCTGATCCCTCTCTAGAAAGATTCTGTGTGACTACAGAAATAATGTTTTTCACTACCTGTTGCAAAACAAAAGAGGGACTGATCTAAAAAAATGTATATGGCCTTTTGTTCTCGTTTACTGAAAAGTCTTTTTACAAGTTTTGGCAGTGTAGGGTTGAGCCTAAGGAAATGGGAAAAGAGAAGCAGCCGGTCCTCAACCTGTGGCTAAGAGTATACCTGGCATCCAGTACATGCTGTAAGCAGAGGTATAGCCCATCAACCCTCCTCCCTATAAGTCTATCCCTGATGTAACAGCATAAAAAAAATTGTGCAAAAATAATGCTTACTTTCACCTTAAGATCCCATTCCATTGTAAGGGTAATGGAAATAAGAATCAACATCTCTATACATAGAACTGCTACTTGTTACTGTAAGCCTTTGCCCTGTATTCCTTGGGGTTATGAGGCATAACTGTGCCTGGTAGCACAATTGCAGAATCTCTCTCTGAAGCTGTCTGAGCTTTCAAATTACCTAAATCCTTCCCCAGGTTACGAGAAAAGTTGACACAAATGTCTCCTCTTTAATTTTTAATCCAGGGGACACTGAAACAGAGAGAAGTCCGTATTTTGCTCACCTCTCTGAATGCAGCTAGCTCTGGGGCAGAATGCAGTCATTTTTTAACAGTCTCTATCACAACTGCATAATCGACTGGGGCAGGACAGGAGGTGACTGAAAATGTAAGAATAACTCCTTGGTGGATGCTCCCTCCCCCTCTGTGTTATAGAATCTGTAAGTTCACTTAAATTCCCTGGGAATCAAACAGCTGCAGAGGAGAAGCTGAGAAGGAGAAAGAGGTGTCACATTGCTGTACCTCACAAAGGAGACTTGGAGATTCATTATTTAAGCTCTTATGTTCCCACTGGGACTTGGGGAGGATTATGACCTGTCCTCACTGAGAGGAAGGTGACTTTAGTTAATACCTCCTGATTCCGTTTCTCACGGACTGCACTCCCTCCCACACCCCAGCTCTTCAGCCTGGAGTGCTGGTTTGGATGGGGATTCCAAACCTCTCTGCAGCTGAGCTTCATTTGATGAGGAAGCTGCCAGTATGCTTCACACCTCAGGGGGCAGAGCTCCTCAAAGTTGGGGATGAGGAGAATGGGTTGTTTCTTGACAGGTCACCATTCTGACATGTTAATGTTATTAGCTGTCGTGGGTTAAGTAGAAGAGAGTTAATTTTTTTTTCCTTCTCTTCATAAAATAGCTAGCAAGAAGCTATGTTTTGGATTCCTGCTCAGGAGAAAGCTGATAAGAAGGAATGTTTATAGTTATTGCCAGGATACTTTCAAGGACAAATATGTTCAGCCTCTCTCCTCTCCACAGACAGAGCGGGGGGAGAGACAGTCTGGCTTCTAGCCTGGGATTTGCTTTTAGGTTAAGATTGAGAAGCAGACTGACCA